>JACEEZ010015748.1:325000-357500 GCA_016584305.1 Chionoecetes opilio
GTAATAGTCCTCGTTTCATCCCTGTGTTTGCTGCTACTCGTTCATTTTGTTGTAGGTCAATAAATGATATTATGCCATATATGGTAAAGTCTTTTTAGTTGTTAGGCTCTTAGGCTCTCGCTGGCGGGGTTAAGACCCTGTTTTTGTCCCTTAATGGACTTACCCTCGCCCTGATCCAAAGTGCCTTTGCAGGTAGGAGTTAGCGCCCCTGCGGCAGCCAGTAAGTTGGACCTGTGAGGCTGGAGATGAGGGGCGAGAGGGCAAGAGCTTGCAGTTAACACTGCATAAGCATTATTCTGTCAATATGAAGGTGTGGTGCGCGCCAGCAGATTTGGAAACCAATGAGCTGTGGAGTTGAGGAGTGATGAAATAGACGCTGAGCATAAGAGTTCATTATTCCGTATTTACCCAAGTGTTTGTTCCTTAAACGACCACACGAGGGTGAACCTCCAAGCTACGATACCTAGGCCGAGGGTTCTTAACCGCTAACTCCTACCTCATTATCCCTTGGGCTGGGCTACCCTCTGAGCCGAGACTCGAGGAAAAAAGGGTATAACCTTTTTGGTGACTGCATTGTGCAAGGCGGGATGAGAAGATTGAGAACTACAGAACACCAGGACTCAATGTCATGGCTATGGAAGACATCCCGTGATCCGCCGGAAGGTCACCTCAAGAAGGGGAAGAAGTGGGGCAGCGGCTTCTCGGTCCGTTATGTTGTACCGGGGCAAGCTGGCGCTGGGCCGCGACCAGATCGTGCGCGTGGCCAATCAAGGAGCCCGAGGATGACGCCAAGGAAGCTGAGCTGGAGCTCGTAGGAGAGAGATCCTTCACCTGCTGAAGGGTATGTGTGCGTGCTCGTGCCGAGCTGTACGGTCGTGACGGGATCGCCTCGCCCCCCCAGCCCTTGGTCATGGAGCCTGTGCGAGGGGGTCGTGCTCAAGACCTTGTGTACAACGCTGAGGAGGATCTAGCTGGGCCTTACGCGCCCTGGTTGAAGACTGTGTGACGGTGGTGCGGTACACGCCTTCACTGGCGTGCTGGCATCACGCACGGCGACCATCTCAACGCGGGGCAACGTGATGGTGGGGACGTCGGATTGAGGAGGTGAGAGATGGAGGTCACTTCTGCCCTCGTACTAGCTTTGTAGGTCGGCCGAAGCGACACACGGACGTGGCCCGTCAGGATGGACGACGTCGTGTTGCCCTGGTCAAATTTGCCCTGCGCATTTCTCCCGAGAAGGCGGAGCTAGCTGTCCGGCGTGATGAGGTGGGCCCTGCAGGGGCGCGGCGCGAACCTCAACACTGTGGAAGGACCTGCTCGGGACGACGCCCAAGCTCCACAAGGCCTCCAACGCACATGTGTGAGGCTGGAGGTTGAAAAAAATAAAGAGAAAATATAAAAATAAGAAAAAATGATTATAAAATGTCAAGGTGCTTTCACCACCCAGACAGATGGGGGTGTGTGTTGTTCTTACTTTACTTATGAATCCCATGTTTGTTGTTTACAACTTACTATATTATTAAGTGAACCTCAAATCTCCAATACGTGATATTAGTGGTAGTGTCTACTACCATATATGCCTACTAATGTAAAGCTCTTGGCTATAGCTGCTGCTGCTACTACTTGACCTAGAGTAATAGTTAGTATCAACTATTACTTTCTTGTTTACTCTCTCTTTCTCTCATCTCTCTCGCTCTTCTCTTTCTCTCTCTCTTCTCTCTCTCCGCTCTCTCTTCTCTCTACTCTCTCTCTGTTCTTCTTCTCTCCTCTCTCTTCTCCGCTCTCTCTTCCCCTCTCCTCTCTATCTCTCTCTCTCTCCTCTCTCTCTCTCTCTCTCTCTCTCTCCTTCTCTCCCTCTCTTCTCTCTCTCTCTCTCTCTCTCTGCTCTCGCTACTCTCTCTAACTCTCTCTCTCTCGGTTGTTCTTGCTTTTTTTTCCCCAACTGTGGTCTTATTTCCCTTCCTATACCTCAATATTTTTCCTTTTGATTAAATCGATATTTCGTTCACTTTACCTTTTTGTCTTGGTAAATACTCTTTTTTTCTATCTCTGTGGTTTTCTTTTACTGTCATTAGTAGATGTTATCTTCGTGAAATGTATTCTCCTTATCCATATTCTGAGCATCGGCTTAAGATTGTTATTTTTATCGCCCCTGCTATATCTCGCTTACACCTTATGAAGGGCACTAATCTTTTTGTCATATTCACATCTCTCTCTCTGCTCTCCCTCTCTCTCTCTCTCTCTACCTCTCTCTCCTCTCTCTCAGTCTCTGCTCTCTCTCTCTGCTCTCTCTTCTCTGCTTGCAACAAAACCTAACAAGCTCCCTCGGAATTAGCGCTGAACACGAATAGGAAACATATTTAAAGAGACATATTATTTAATGTGTGTAATACAAGTGCACCGTAAGAACCCACTAAGATCATGTTCATTGCGCTCTATGGATGGCCGATGGTTGTGAAGAGCATGAGTAAGTTGACTTTGGACTGGGAAAGATCACACGAGGCCGGTCCTATCTTTTGATTCCAAGCCCACAGCCGCACACAGCCCAACGCCCAGCTCCACAGCGACCGTACACCCACTCCCACAGCCACCACCCAGAGCACCCACAGCACACCCTACACCCACCCACACCACCCACACCCAGGCGCCCACAGCGAGACCCAACCCGACAGAGCCCACCCACACCCACGCACACGGCCCACAGCCGGACCTACAGCCAGAGGCCCGACAGGCCAGCCCACACCACGACACCCACACCCACAGCACCACCAACCCCACGCCCACAGGCCACAAGCAGCACGCCCATTTGTAAAGGCAAGGCAGGAAGAAATACTTGTTCACGGGAGGATATTGCTTAGCTAGGTTCCTACAAAACAGTGATCATGCTAGCCGAGGATACACAAGCACTACGACAGCACCATACACTACACACTAACAACCTACACTACTACAACAAGGGAGGATAATTGACGGTTCCTACTATATTTCCATCAGATGCCAAGACCCGAGATTTTAGGATATCGGTACCACAAGGCGGGTGACTAATTCTCTTAGGTGTTTTTAGCTTGGCTACATGTCCTCTACGTTATGTTTTGATATGATAGCCCTTGCACACTGGCTAGCTTAATGGTCGTATCACGTCTTGAATAGTGACACACCCTACCGAAAATTCAGAAAATTTTTAAAATGTCTCAAATTTGGGGACAGGAATGCTAAATGTCACTAAAATGAATATAGTAATTGTCACATTTAAACAAGGTTCCGTAAGAGTACACACTAAGCATGCCATGGGACTGTACTTACTTATTATGGGCCATTAATCCTCCTTCAATATCATCTACGTCAGATCTCGGAATCTGGACTGTAGTGTACCGGCTGTTCTTCAGAGATAGCCTTGTGCTGGGCATGTCTGTAACCTGCACATCTGGTCCCGTACACTTCAGGCCATGCCTGAGCAAAGTGCACTTAGGGAGTACTCGCATGAACGCCACACACTTCAGCAGGACGGTAGCGTGCATAACGAGCATCTGGGTGTGGAGTGGAGCCTCGCATCAAGCATTGACAGCTCAGCTTGCCGTCCTCATCTGTAATCCAAGCCCGTCCAGTCTGTTCAGCGTACCGTTTCGCAACAAATGCTGGCTCTGAGCAGATCAGTTCTCTCCAGATTCGCAGATGACCTGCGTAGTTTGCACGTAGTGCCAGGCATAGAAGAGGGCAGTATTCACAAGGAGGGAGTTGAAGTGATCCTCCACCTCTCCACGTCTCGCCAGAACAAGATCATACCGAAGAAGACTTTTCACCGCGAGGTTGTGTGGTGAGATGGTCAGTGGACATAGTGGCAGGTGATTTCCTGTAGCTCTCATAAGAGATGTTCAGGAGATTAACTTCCCATGAGCGCCCAAGTTCGTGCGAAAGCATTTGGTATGTTTGCTGTCGGCATCGTCACCTCTGCTTGAGTGTCTCGTCATCTTCCCCACGGCCATGCGAATGCACTGACGGTATCACAGCCTGTTAAAATGCATGATACCAATCAACTTGAAGTCACACACTGCGCCTCCCAGTGTACGGCTGACCGGTGCTCATATGTGGTGATATCAAGGAACTTGTCCGTTCTGTCGTCATCCGCGATCCTGTCAGTGGTAAATATAAGGTGGATGGGATCTTGTGGCCCATGTACCCAGACACTAAGAACCACATGACGTCTGTATCCTCCCTCTGCAGTGATGATGCGACTAGACGTTGTACACCAGATTCTGCGCATGAAGTGCATGGAGAAGGAGGCGCTCAATGTTGTCTGCTTCTCATTGACTTGACTTCTTAAGCTCAGAGCCCTCTTCCACTGCTCTTGGTGAATCTTTGAAGCAGAGCTGCCCACAGTGTGATCATGGACAAGCTCCTTGCTGACCTCGGCCGTTCTCCCTGTGCTGTGCGTTTTTTGTTACCATTTCTTCTACCAGGAAATCTTAGATGTAGACTTGTGCTACTTGTTTGGAGGAATCCTATGCACGAGTAACTTTCTCCAATGATGGGATGTTGTGCCCAGGTTGAATGTTCTTGAAAGGGGACCGCTGTGCCTGGACACTTCTGGTCCGGCTCGTTGCGCATCTGTGATGGATATGTGGTGCTCCTTGTAGACGTCAAACACAAGCATCAATGCGCCCGCTCTTAGCACCGACTCATGTACCAATGCGGGAGCCAGTGCTGTGCCTGAGAATGCTGCTGAAAAAGTGTTGTCGTTTCCCTTCGGTTTCTGGACCGCTCATACCCAGCAATTTATGTGGTTAGCAGAGTGGATTCGGGGGATCACTCTTGCTAGCAGTGAGAATGACATTCCTCTCCAACTCCCATTGCCTAGGGCGCAGCCTGTTGGTCGTTGCGGAGAGATCCCATCATCGACGTCTGGCAAGTTGCCCATGGCAAAAGGCCCCAGGGGAGACGTGATGGATCCAGACTATTCACTCATTTTGAGCTTTCTACGTCTCTCTAGGCAACAAGGATTCCCCACCCAAAACTGGGGGGGGCCAATAAGTGAGGTTTGTCCTGTGAAAGCCTTCAAGATTAGCACCTCCTTGGCATGGCTCCTTGTGGAGCGGTTTTGTGCTACAGTGTCTGCCTGTTATAGTGATACGTTCTCAGTTCGTCTTCGTTCATCGTTCCTGTCATGAAACTGTTTTATAGTTGGCGTATCGGTCGCTCCATGGCGCTTATCTTGTGCAGGCTTGATATGCATCCTCTCCTCATTTTCTGTAGGCACCCTCTAGAGAGGTCCTTTGTGCAACTTCTGGTGGTGCTGTGTAAGTCGCAGTTGACAAACTGACATAGATCTCCTTTGCTCTGCCGATTGAAGGGGTTCAGCCAGCTGGTCTCCATCAGTTTAATAAAGATTGGACATCGGCCTCATCTCTTCTAAGTCCTATGGGCATTCTGTAGGTCTGGTTGGCTGAAGTCAGTATACTTTTGGCATTACTACCATGGCCGGAGCTGCCTCAATTATCAGCTGCGATACTCCGTGTCAGGGTAAGACTGCGACAGCTCAACCTTTTCAGGCTGAAGCCTTTTGTGCCCCACCTGGTGTCTGGGTGTCTTTGTGATCGTCTACTTCGAGGTCTGGTCCACAGGAATCGTCCAAAGGGAATTCTTGCTTATCCGATCTGGACCGAAAAAGCCACTGCATGGAAGTGTTCAGGACCCTCGGGTGTTCAATGGGCAGTCGAGACATCATGGCATAGTAGTTAGGTCAGAATGGGCATAAGTTCACCTGTCATAGGCAAAACACCCCGGTATCATCTGTCGGATTGCTCCTAGGTGAAGCATCCAGTTGCCTTCTCTGGATGGTCTCGAACCAGGATTCCAGCATGAATCTCAACCATGTCCAGGTATGAATCCAGAATGCTGAGAGGGTGTGGTCAATCTCTTAGGAGTCTCAAGGATAAACTTGGAAGAGCTTCAGGATATGTGTTGCTGTTCACTCTCATCAGCTCTTGAAAGGTTCCCTGAGAAACATTGCTGTGGAAGTGGTTGAATTTCTTCAGTGTCAATCCAGCTTGGTTGTAGTCCCTTGAATGGTTTTCTTCTAGCCAGGGAAAGGAAGCCTTTCCATGCAAGCCTCATCAGTGCTTCTACCGGCTTTGCAGTCTCAGAGACTGCTCTGTTGTACCTCCGGCCGTCCATCACCCTGACACTGATCCTTCGCCGATCGACACCTGATTCCACAGACAGATCTCTAAGACCTGCAATCCTGAAACCTTTCCTATGGATGGGAGGGAGGAGATTGCAGATTGTGTGGAGACGCCCATCCTGATGGTAATGTTCTGAAGCTTCTCTGTTTCCAGAGAACCTCGGCAGCTTTGGCATTAGAAGTGCTTGATTAAACACGCACAAATCTTGTTAAAGCTGTAAGACGCATGATGGCATGCGGTTTGCTCCAAGACTCATTACACGGTGGACATTTCTGTTGCGGGAGCATTGAATAGTGGGCAGGGTAGCTTACAGTGTCCTGGACCACTGCAATGTCTCTGCGGATTTGATGTTGAACCAGTCCAACTGTGATGGACTGGTTCTCAGTTGCTGACTTGAGTAAGGAAGCCGATATGGTTTCATTGGTCTTTGAATCCGGACCTCTTGGTAGTGTCGACATCGCAGTCTCAATGTCCTGGGGGCCCTGCCCGCCGCCCCAACATTGTAGATTGGCAGAAATTGATGCGGGCAGAGTGATGCTTCTTATCTCGGGACTTGGTAATCTCTGGCAGGACCTTACTTCTGGCACAGAGCCTGCAACTGGCACTGGACAGCAATGCCATTGACTCTGTGAGAAGTACACCTGCTCCACTAGTGTCTCTTAAGTCGGTCGATGTTATCCCAAGGCCAGGGTTTGGTTGCACACACCAGCGGGAATGTGGGGGCTTTGCTGGCAGTGGAATGTCACCTTGAACATTCCAGCTTCTGGATACAAGATGGCTGTATCGATCTTATATTTCAAACATTGAGTAGGAAACACAGTGGCCCAAGAAGAATTCGAGTGAGTTCGGATCAGTTCTGGTTTCCTGTCAAACACTTTACAGCATTGGACCAGCAGTACGTGTTGGGGTGGCTTTGTCTTGCCACTGGTAACAGCAAAGACCAAGTCACTGCCGAAGGACTGTGGCAAGACGTTGAGCTCTTTCAGAGGGGAGTTTGACCACTCACACTGTCTCCTGTCTGCAGTACAGGGTGTGCAGGAATTTAGTGACTGCGCAGGAATAACATTTGATCTGTATCGGGAGCCATTGGCTGACTCACATATTGCTTATTGATCTCATTCCTCAGCGGCATGCTGCTTTGGTAAGGATAATCTTCAGAGTTAGCTGCTATTGCTTCTTGCAGTCTTTTGTCATTTTGTGTGATTGTCGGGCAAGGATCGTCCATTGAGAGGCTGCGTGGATAGATTAGAAGCTTTCCTTCTCATATGGGACAAAGCGTTAGTGATTCCCCAAACTCGTTTCAATTCTTTCGGCGAACATGTTTCTTTGCGCTGGTGTGTTTCAGTGGAGTAATACCACGGGGACATCATGGAGTCTCGCAAGCCTAGATGTGAGGTTACATAGGCAGTACTCTGGGGTGGAGGGGTTTTGTGGTTGGGAATAATTCAGCCTTGATATACACAGAACGAGTTCCTCCGAGGGCTTCTATCTCAGACCTCGTTCAGTAGCGTGCTCCCGCGCTTTCTTTCCCTGTGATTTTCACCCCTCACAGACCTGGGCGGCCGCGCTTGGGGAATCATCCTTTGTGAAGAGTTTGTAGAGACGACTGTGGTGTGTGACCCTCTGCACGCAACAAGGTCCTGCCTATAGTAAGTCAAACAAGGATTCTCTGGTTGAGTTTCCTTGGTTGATGCTCTGCGGAGTCTTGCTCATCTGCTCGTAGTCAACACATGGATGAGTGGCTCCCCTTGTCTTGCTATGCTTTCATGTACTTGCTTGACTTTCGCAGAAGACGACATACTTGGCATACACACTGCTAGTACTAGGGGCTCCCTTGCTGATGCCCTCCTCCTGGGGCTCGCGACGCTTGCTCGATCTATCTTGCACCCTTTGGCAAGGATAGACATCCCAGTGACTTCTTCATTGTAAAAAGAGACTACGACATTTACGGTTGATAATGTATGTGTGGTAGCCTCCGTCTCAAGGCCCTTGGCGCTCCAGGACTGGATATGCTGACCTGATACTGCCGCCCTGGACGCAATTGTGTTCAGGAGTCCAAATCCTGTGGTGAAACCAGAGCATCGCTGTCATCATCAGAGCAGTGGATGATACAGGCGATCCGGTGCTCCTCTTCTCGCGGAGGTGCATCAGGCCGTCAGACAGTCGAGCACACACCTGCAAAAAAATATCACCATTAAACATACATAACCAAACAAACATACAAGATCACATTTATCATGGAGGAAACCATTCTACATAGTTTGCTCCTTCCAATAATAAAATTATCCCCAAAACATCACAAAGAGAATCAGTGCAAATAGTGAATAGATTAAAACCACTAAATATGGGGAAAACTTGAAGATATAACATCGGGGGGGAAGAATAACTTTAGGATGATCAATAGCTACAAGAGCTGTACTAGATATAATTTTTCAATTTCTCCCATCATATTTAGTGAATTATCGATTATGGGAAGAATATACCCAAGTTTGTTTTTTTTAGGGTAAATGACCAAATAATGAGGAAATTTGAAAAATACCTAGGAACAACTCTGGTTTAGAGAATCAAAGTTTTACTAGGTGTCCCAAACGTTTTCGCAACGATCGGTCCCTGTGATTGATTTCAAGAGAAAAGAGGAAACCCAGCGTCACGCTGAAAAATCTTTTTTATTGTTGGTTTTAGACACCCCCCATTGCATCCAAAAAATTCCAGACTAAGGCTAACCAGGCGGGAAGGCTAGCATCTTAATGTAATTTACAGTCACTTATAAACATTTTAGTACCATTCGTGTTTAGCCACCCCCAGGTGAAGGTAAGTACCGATATCTGGCGGCTCATGACTAATACACAAACACCAAGGGATATAACACACCAACAAGCTAAACTAAAGGGTCCACTAAAGCAAACAAATATATATACACAAAGCGTGTCTATACGCAAACTACTTACGTACTTACAATTCTTGAACACTTTCTGCCTTAACTTATTCTTACCTTTTAAGCCATCTCTGTCGATTAATAACTGTGTAAAATATAATAAAATCGAAATAAACTTACACCATGAAGGATTGACAGAGAAGTGAGGGTTCTATCGAACTGTCGCGAAACACCAACCCAGAACTCTCCGCCGATCATTGGAAACACTCGCGACGTGTAAAATTTCGGCTAACAGTTCAATCTGTAATATATGAAAAGGAATCTAAACCTAACCTAACCACAGTGTGAGACAGACCAAAGATACCAGTTAACCTAGTCAGTGCCTATTGTGTATTAACCTGAGATTGCAGCTAGAAAAGTGGTAATTTAGGAAACACTCGCGACACGTGAAATAAATAGAAAACACACTTGTATGTCGACCTTGTCGGCGAGTGTCCTACACTGTCGGCCGACAGTTCACAGGTACATCAGAAGATATGTGTCTAGATGTTCAACCTATGCGAAGGAAAGATAACATGTCCTACACTACGCAGTATAGATCTCAACACAGTAAAAACCATAAAAAATATTATAGAGTTGAAAAAGAATATTTTTCATTAATCAGTCATCATTGGTAGAATCTGTTTCCTCTCATAGTCATATGACTCTACACACATGTCTTGATTCCAATCAAGACCCAATCGCGTGTTTGTGTGAGGGAGAAGCGAGAAGAACTTATATTCATGTGATGCCAGGCTGGACGATTGAAGGATTGAAGACTCCACCTATGCTGCTCCACTTCCTTCCTTCCATCTCGCCTCTTCCACCTTCATCCCTCCCATTCTCACCTATCACCCAACCTTATCACTGCTCCTCTCTTCCCTCTTCCACCTCAGCTTCTTCCACCCTCTATGTCCTTCCCATTCTTCCGAGAATATCCACCCCACCTATCATGCTCCTCTCCCTCCTTCCCCCACCCCTGACGCCTCTTCCATCCATCCCTCCCATGCTTTCCACATTCACCCACCTATCCTGCTCCTCTTCCTTCCCTTTTCCACTCGCCTTACTCCTCCTTCCACATCATCTCTTCCACCTCCATCCCGGTCCATTCTTCCACATATCCACCCACCTATCCTGCTTCTCTTCCTTCTACATCGCCTCCTCCACCCGTCTCACCTTACTCCTCCTTCCACCTCTTCCACCTCTATCCCTCTATTCTTCCCGCCATCCCTTCAGTGTCGCGGTCTGTGAAGTAATCGTTTTATTCCATCACGAGCCGAGCCGAGCCGAGCCGAGCCGCGTTTCATCGGAATTTACTCATCGGTTTCTCGGGTTTCCTTTCGGCGGGGTTCGTGTTGGGTCGGCTGGAGCGCAAAAGGATAAAGGCATTGATGAAATAACCTGCCGATGGTTTTATGAGAGAGAAAGGGAGAGTAGGTAAGGGAGAAAGGGAGAGTATAGTTGTGTGGTGATTGGTGTGGAAGAGAAAGGGAGAGTATAGCTGTGTGGTGATTGGAGTGGAAGAGAAAGGGAGAGTATGGCTGCGTGGTGATTGGAGTGGAAGAGAAGAGGGAGGAGGTGTGCGAGAGTAGAGTGTGTGGTGATGGTGTGGAAAAAGAGGAAAGGGGAGAGTATAGCTGTGTGGTGATTGGAGAGTGGAAGAGGGAAAGGGAGGAGAGTATAGCTCGTTGTGGTGATGGTATGGAAAGAGAAAGGAGAGTATAGCTGTGTGGTGTTGGTTAATAGAAAGAGAAAGTTGAGAGTATAGCTGTGTGGTGATTGGAGGGAAGGGAGAAAGGGAGAGTATGGCTGCGTGGGATGGTATGGAAGAAGAAAGGTGAAGAGATGGCTTGTCGTGGTGATTGGTATGGAAGAGAAAGGGAGAGTATGGCTGCGTGGTGATTGGTATGGAAGAGAAAGGGAGAGTATGGCTGCGTGGTGATTGGTATGGAAGAGAAAGGGAGAGTATAGGCTGTTGGTGATTGGTATGGAAGAGAAAGGGAGAGTATGGCTGCGTGGTGATTGGTGTGGAAGAGAAAGGGAGAGTATAGCTGTGTGGTGATTGGAGTGGAAGAGAAAGGGAGAGTATGGCTGCGTGGTGATTGGTATGGAAGAGAAAGGGAGAGTATAGCTGTGTGGTGATTGGTATGGAAGAGAAAGGGAGAGTATGGCTGCGTGTCGTGATTGGTAGGAAGAGAAAGGGATGATGTAGGCTGCGTGGTGATTGGTGTGGAAGAGAAAGTGAGAGTATAGCTGTGTGGTGATTGGAGTGGAAGAGAAAGGGAGAGTATGGCTGCGTGGTGATTGGTATGGAAGAGAAAGGGAGAGTATAGCTGTGTGTGATTAGTTGAAGAAGAAAGGGAGTAGTCTGGTTGTTCTTGCGTGGTGATTGGTGTGGAAGAGAAAGGGAGAGTATAGCTGTGTGGTGATTGGTGTGGAAGAGAAAGGGAGAGTATAGCTGCGTGGTGATTGGAGTGGAAGAGAAAGTGACGTTTAAATGTCCTGCTGGATACGTAAACCTCTTGGTAGGCATTTGTATTTATGTGGGTATTTATTAATGGGTATTTATTATGGTATAGTGGGTATTTAAATATTTGTATTAATGTTAAATCACAATGTATGAATGTGGGTATTTTTAGTTTGAAGTGGAATGTTATACTCATGTTCCCGCGTATATGAAAAGCTTTAATTTTTTTTCGTTTTTTTTAATATGGGCATCAAATATTGTTCTGAAATGTTCTCACGTCTCGTTAATTTATCTTTCTAATGCAAAATGTAGCTGGTTTTTTTATTATGTAATGTTATTAATATTTAGAACATCCTGTCTTCTCATCTTCCTCTTTTAAATGTGTTTTTTTCCTTTTAAGACGAAGCTGATGTAACGCCCAAAAGAAATCAGAAATAACTTATCGCTGTAACACTTTTTCAAGCAGTAATCTGTAGCGAATGATACTAACCAGGAGTTTTTAGTATGTATGTATGTATGTATGTATATGTATGTATATTTGTATGTTTGAATATATTGTTTATGTATTCAACACTCGGACTTCTTGCATCCCTTTGTGCGAGTGGTTATTTAATTAATACTGCATTTAGATAAGTCTGTCCCAAACACCGACGCCCGTTTTCTGTGACGCGACGCCCGCCGCGGCAGGCGTGACTGCTCACACAAATAATTATGATGCTGAAAAAATCAAAATGTCGTCTTTTACTATAGAATTAAATCATCAAATATAAAAGTTTAATAGCGAAATCTATTTATAAACATTGACATATACAAATAATAAAAATATGGTAATGTATTTGTAAATATTAACATGTGTAATTATAATATAAAATTTTAAGAAGATTAAATTGTACATATTTATATATTTTTCGAAACTTTAATTGGAGTTTATCCTCCAAATCTTACTGTTCTCTTAAACCCATTATTTTTGAATTTAAATTCAGAAAGATCTGATGTGTGTGGAATCTTGCAGCAAATGCTGGTTAATGCATTGCTGTTTCTGCTTCCTACCCAGGACAGTACGTTTGTCCCACGTATTTAGGCATTCGTTAAATTATTACTGTAAAATTCTGTTATTGCGAAGGGGAAACGCGGTGTTGATAGCAGTGGTGGAGTTGCGTTCGCGCGTCACACTTCACCTGCTTATGTTTTGGTGTGAAAGCCTTGAAAGGTCTCTATATCTGTCTCTCTCTCTCTCTCTCTCTCTCTCTCTCTCTCTCTCTCTCTCTCTCTCTCTCTCTCTCTCTCACACACACACACACACACTCTTACATACAATGCTAATGAGCCAGCTAACAACACTGAACTATTAACAGGAATACTTATCCGTGTGGTGTTTGTATCAATCAATATCTCCATTTGTCTTGTGTTTCATATTTCACTACATTACTTTTTAATTGTTCGTGTAGTACCGGAGGGAATATTTCTCAGAAGACATTTACGCCGTGCAGGACTTTTGAAAAACATGCCATTAAAGAGAGAGAGAGAGAGAGAGAGAGAGAGAGAGAGAGAGAGAGAGAGAGATGTGTGTTTGTGTTTCTTGTTCGCAGAATTTAGTAAGTGTCCGCGGAATTAAGCCGAAACACTAACTTTAGACATTTATTGTGTTAAGTTCGACTGTCTTCTCAAAGTTAGGAAGATAAGTTAATGAATTGGCTGTATACTTTTGTTTCGGGGTCTTTGTACTTCTGGGGATGTTTGAATGTTTTGAATTATTTTTTTGTTCTTTCACATAACAAGTTTATTCTATTGTAACATTATGTACTCACCACAGTGTTTTTAGTATGTATGTATGTATGTATGTATGTTTGTATGTTTGAATATATTGTCTATGTATTCAGCGCTCGGCCTTCTTGTATCCCTTTGTGAGAGTATTTAATAATATATTTAGATAAGTCTGTCCCAAACACCGACACCCGTTTTCTGTGACGCGACGCCCGCCGCGGCAGGGGTGACTGCTCACACAAATAATTATGATGCTGAAGAAATCTAAATGTCTTCTTTTACTATAGAATCAAATCATCAAATATAAAAGTTTAATAGCGAAATTTATTTATAAACATTGACATATACAAATAAAAAAAATATGATAATGTATATGTAAATATAGACATATGTAAATATAATGTTTTGTTTTTTAAAGATTTATTTGTATACATTTTTCGGGTGCTTGGGAAAACGTTAGTCGAGAAAGAACACCGTTGTTGTTTTGCTCTAGTTCCTGTCTATTTTTGAAAACAAACTCGTAATGACCTGGGCCAGAAGCCACAAAACACTTAAAGACCTTTTTTTGGTTGTTAGTCCAACGACGGAACCCACAGCGCGGAAAATTCGTCGATTTCGTCGTTAACGTGCACACTGGCCAACGACTGCTCAAGACCGGTATTAGCAGAGGTCGGAAGTCTCCAGACATGCTCATTATTGCTTGGTATGCTATGAAATATCTTTTTTATAGGTGAATGTAGACATATGATTGCATTTGGATGGATATTATTCATATATATGAGTAAAGAGATGAAATACAAGCAAGGGACTCATCTACGTCTGGCAGCGCGGCCTTCGGCAGCAGCAGCAGCAGCAGCATGAAGCCCGTGAGGTGGATATCAACACCAACTTCACGAAGGGAGATAGATGTCTTTGGTAATATTTAGTAGGGGAGCGAGAACCCCTTGAGGAATCCTATGATCCCTGGTGCTATCACAGGCGTGGGAGCTGACTGTCTTCTTCAGGAAGGCACAGGTGAGGCGGATAACTGCGGGTTTTTACTCAAAAGTTTTGAGTGGCGGCGCCGCTGGAGCCGCCAGCTCCTCCGCCACTGTAGGTTTGGGCAGGATTAAACGTCTTATTACTCGTTATTATACAACTTAGTGATTATGGTGAGATGTTATATATACTTGTCATTATCTAAATCAATGTAGCACCGTGTGTCACCTTAAATAAGGGTGATTTAAAGATGTTATGATGAGGTGACTGATGGCGAGGCAGAGTGACGGAGAGGCCTTGCCGCGGGCCTCCCCATATCACAAATATTCACTATTTCAACCCACACACACATGCACCTTCTACCACCAAAACACTAGCAACACAGGCTCCTTACTTATACATCTTACTTTCTGATACATTAAAACTCCTTAAAACGCAAGCATTCCGAATAAAACGAGAATTAGTTTGAGATGACGGGGACAAGGCGGGGAGAGGCAGTCTGGCATGCCATTCTTCCCCGGAAATATGTCTCGCTGACTTGTGATTGGTCGAGAAGTTTTAAAAACTGTTTATCATTGGCTGGTGGCTGATGACGCGCTTGATGACGTCATTACTCGCCTTAGCCAGTCAGCGCCTTCCGACACGTTAACGACCGAAAAGGGAGGCTTTGTAGCTTTCGTCGTTAGGAAACGAAGTTCGGAGAGATCGTCGTTGCTGGCCTAACTACCTTTGTTGCTGGCTTCCTGCCCTGATGTGTGGGGAATCTTGCAGCAAATTAGTTAATGTGTTGCTGTGTTTCTACTTCGTACTAGGGTTTTGCGGTATCAAGAAAATACAGGTATTGCCGATACCGGTTTACAGGAATAATACCGGTACGTCCTCACACCGGTATCAGTTACGATACCGGTATACCGATACCGTGCCAAAATACCGGTATCGGTATTTGATTTTTTCGTGTTTTTTTTTTACTTGTCCATTCTCAGACAATTATTAACCTCTACAGCATCGACCCCCCTAAAATAAAGTTTCCTATAGCGTCGGCCATTTCTTTTTTTTTACAATTCTTAACCACTACCGTACAGCAGAGACCCCCCCTAAAATAAAGTTTCCTGTGGCGTCGGCCAGTGGCGGATTTTAAAGGGGGACCGAGTCGGTCGGTGGGGATGCAAAATCGGTCGAAAGTCTCTTCGTTGTCCTTCTCAGCCACTCTCACTATCCTTCAGTGGTTCGGACGAGGCCACATAAAGTCCAATGACCCCTCTGCTATACGGAGGTAATCGTACCCTTTTTACGCTGCTGCAAAACTTTATACTTCTACAATCCACTCCGTTCCGCTCGCCTTCCTCCAACTATCCGTGGTTCGGATCCCACGAAAAAGTTTAGGTCCCTCCGCTATACGGAGTCCTTCTCCCCCTGTCCAATCTTTGGTAAAAATAAAACAAAAACAAAAAACACTTTTAATCTCAAGACTTCTTTCACTAATTTGTTTCACTCATTTTTTCCTGCTTGTGTTATGTTTTGGAATCGGGGGATGGGGTTGAGAATGATGCCAGCCGCCCGTGCGGGGTGCCTGGCGCTTGGGGGTGTGCGCGCGTGCATGGTAGTGACAGAACAAGTAAAAACTATAACCCAAAATCAAGACAAGTAACAAAAAATACAAACAAGATAAGAAGAAAGAAGAAAGAAAAAAACAAGTCAAACCTGAACAAGGAGATCAAACAAAAACTGAAGAACCCTGCGGTGGGCGGCGGATGTGGGCGCGGGGTTGTCTTGGGTGTGTCCGGGGTTCCATCTTTCGAGGCCCATGCCCTGCCAAGCCGTCCCAGAGTGGTTTTTGTTTGCTCGTGCGAGTTGAGAAAACGTGTCCAGACCGACCCACAACAACATACAAACACGTTACAGCACCTGGGTTAAGCCCCGGAGACTTTTTCTCATACTAGCCTCCTTTCTCTCACCCATCTATTCTTCTCCCTGTCCCCACATACCCCCTCCTGCTTTCTCTTTTGTTGATTTGCTTTGACCATGGTCTAGGCCCCGCTCCCGCAAGGGCCCGCACCCCAGAGGAAAAAGTATGTTTTCAATGAAAATCGGAATGCTGGACATTTCTTGTTTGCTCGAACACTGTTACATTGCATGTACCATAATATGCCTCAAATTAGTACCAACATAATGTAAAATATGGGTGGAAAAGGTTTCAATTAAACTAATATGCAATCTGAATCACATTTGGTAAAATTCTAGAGTCCTTTCCCGCCCTTATTAGGGGTTTTATTTTATCCAGACCTTCACAAATTCCTTCAGATACCTCTAAAACGTAATAATAAAGTGGGGGAGTTTAAAAAATAAAAAATAAATTACTAACATAACCTAACCTAACCTGGTCGGAGTAGTCACTAGTCAGTTCTTGGTCTTGGTACTAGCAAAGACATTCTAAAACAAGATACCTCACTCCGGGGTGCCCTGTGGTGCGCATGAAATCGACCTCCGCCGTGCGGCAGGAGTTAAACAGTCTGCTGGCCCATTCACTTGCTGCATATGACTATTAATGAAAATCATATGGACTATGGTTTATCAGTATATATGATATACTGTTATCTTCGTAAATGTTTGTTCTATAATATTATCAAATATAAAACTGTAAAACGGGCTAAAGAAATGCCATTACGAGACTGAAGAAATATTCATGAACTTATTATTCACTTCAACTCTTCGCCATTTAAAACTTTGCGAGGCAACATTTACCATGAAACATCAATAGAAGCGCAATTTTATTAGCTTTCCATTGATATATTTCGTTTTCTGATAAATGAATTAGAACCATGCATACATTACCGTTAACTAAATAAATAACATCATCAATCGAGTAATTTTCCCGATTGATGATGTTATTTATTTAGTTAACGCTAATTTATGCATGGTGCTAACTCATTTATCTGAAAACGAAATATATAAGTGAATAAATAACATCATCAATCGGGAAAATTACCCGATTGATGATGTTATTTATTTAGTTAACGGTAATGTATGCATGGTTATAATTAATTTATCATAAAACGAAATATATCAATGGAAAGCTAATAAAATTGCGTTTCTATTGATATGTTTCATGGTAAATGTTGACTCGCAAAGTTTTAAATGGCGAAGAGTTGCAGTAAATATCTTTGGTCATATGCAGCAAGTGAATGGGCCAACAGGCTGGTACAACACCTGCCGCACGGCGGCGCCACCGTCGGCGGATAACAAAAGTTGCATTGGAGGGACCACGAGTGAGGTATCTTGGTGTAGTGTCTTTGGTACTAGTCAGGAGTCTGTTTCGAAAAAAAAAAAAAAAAAAACTTAATACCGAAATCCAATACCGACCAAATAATAGACCGATACCGGTATACCGATGCAATACTAATACCGATACCGGTATACCGGAAATTTAAAATACCGGTAATACCGGGGCTAAAATACCGGTATTTCGGTATACCGGATACCGGTGCACATCCCTACTTCGTACTAGGGTTGTGCGGTATCAAGAAAATACCGGTATTGCCGATACCGGTTTACGGGAATAATACCGGTACGTCCTCACACCGGTATCAGTTACGATACCGGTATACCGATACCGTGCCAAAATACCGGTATTATCGGGATCAGTATTTGGTTTTTTACGTGTTTTGTTTTACTTGTCCATAGGGTTGTGCGTTATCAAGAAAATACCGGTATTGCCGATACCGGTTTGCGGGAGTAATACCGGTACGTCCTCACACCGGTATCAATTACGATACCGGTATACCGATACCGTACAGTAATACCGGTATTACCGATATCGGTATTTGTTTTTTTCGTGTTTTTTTACTTGTCCATTCTCAGACAATCATTAACCTCTACAGCCCCCCCCCCCCCCTTTTAAATAAAGTTTCCTATAGCGTCGGCTATTTCTTTTTTTACAATTATTAACCCCTACCGTACAGCATACGTAAAGGTAACTTTTACTTGTCCATTCTCAGACAATCATTAACCTCTACAGCCCCCCCCCCCCCCCCCCCCCCCCCCCCCCTTCAAATAAAGTTTCCTATGCGTCGCTATTCTTTTTTACAATTATTAACCCTACCGTACCAGCATACGTTAAAGGTAAGGTAAAGATGGGAGCATACGCTTAACTGCGCGTGGCATGCGGTGCTCATCTCCGTGGCATTAGCCCTTAGAGCCTGTGGTGGGTGAGAACCCGTTACCCCGGGACACAGGGCTAGTGTGACTCACGGGTTACCACAGACCACAGTACAGCATAGACCCCCTAAAATATAATTTCCTGTGGCGTCGGCCATTGACAGATTTAAGGGGGGACCGAGTAAACTTGGGCCTAGGCCCCCGCACCCAGAGGAAAAAATATGTTTTCAATGAAAATCTGAATGCCGGACATTTCTTATTTGCTCGAACACCGTTACATTGCATGTACCATAATATGCCACAATTAGTGCCAACATAATGTAAAATATGGGTGGAAAAGTTTACAATTAAACTAATATGAAATCTGAACCACATTTGGTAAAATTCTAGTCCTTTCCCGCCCTTATTAGTGGTTTTATTTTATCCAGACCTTCACAAATCCCTTCAGATACCTCTAAAACGTGATAATAAAGGGGGGAGATTTAAAAAATAAAAAATAAATTACTAAACCTAACCTAACCTGGTAAAATTATAGTCCTTTTCCAGCCTTATATCTCGTTAGGAGGTTATTGGTTAGGTTGTAGTGAGGTTAGGTTAGAAATTTTATTTTGGGGACCAGGGCAGGGTAATGTAGGGGGAGGGAGCGTTGAAGGGGGCATCTCTTCCCCACTTTATAATTACGTTTTAGAGGTAACTGAAGGGATCTGTGAAGGTCTGGAGAAAAAAGAAACTAATAACGGCTGGAAAGGACTCTAGAATTTTAACCCAACATTTCATTCAGGGCCCCGCACTCCCACGTACCGGCCTTGGGCCTCGCACACCATAAATCCGCCCCTGGCGTCGGCCATCTCTTTTTTTACAATTCGTAACCCCTACCGTACAGCATAGACCC
The DNA here is from genome assembly GCA_016584305.1 of Chionoecetes opilio. Lineage (NCBI taxonomy): Eukaryota > Metazoa > Arthropoda > Malacostraca > Decapoda > Majidae > Chionoecetes > Chionoecetes opilio. Next base: position 344,350 of record JACEEZ010015748.1, read on the forward strand.
CCCTAACATAAAGTTTTATGTGGCGTAGGCCATTTTTTTTTCTTTACAATTCTTAACCCCTACCGTACAGCATAGACCCCCCTAAAATAAAATGTTATTTGGCGTAGGCCATTTCTTTTTTTGCATCAGTAATCTAATATACTATAGGAGTACCCGTGTGTCTGTGTGTGTGTGTGTGTGTGTGTGTGTGTGTCTGTCTGTCTGTTTTGTGTAGCCGAAACTGTAAATTCAATTTTGATGAAAGTAGGCTAAAAAATTCGCAAATAAATCGTAGGTGGTAAGCGGCTTGGTCCCATTTCGATTGAATACTTTTGAAGGGGGGTTTTGGGTTAAGAACACTAGGAGTATTAGATTCCAGGAAACTCTGCGATAACGTCTTGCCGCATTCCACACACTCAGTAGACTCATGGACGTTTGTGTGCGTGTGTGAGTGTGTGTGTGTTGGAATCACACGGAACACAAAGGGTTGGAATCACACGGAACGTGGTCTACCCCGAGGCACTTTGACCAGTGACCAACGACAGCAACAACATGTTTGGAGTTTGCAATCACATGTTGTCTAATAGGTGTCTTGCACGTGACGTCACAGCCCTTGTTGTGGCTGCGACAGGCGCGGGAAATGCGAGCTGGAGGACCAACAAACTCCACTTGCCGCCCGTGTTTGCCAGCTTATGGTAATTTTCCCCTACCAAATATATGTTTATCAGTATAAAAGATATACTGTTATCTTCGGAAATGTTTGTTCTATAATATTATCAAATAAAAAACCGTAAAACACACTAAAGAAAGGTCATTATGAGACTCAAGAAATATGCATGAACTAATATTTACCAACTCAGCTCCCATTTAATATTTTGCTCGAAAACTTTTTACATGGACAATATCAATAGAGCGGAATTTCATTAGCTTGCCATTGATACATTTCGTTTTCTGATAAATGAATTAAAAGCATGCATAAATGAGCGTACTAAATAAATAACATCATGAAATCGGGTAATTTTTCCCGATTAATGTCCCAGCCGGACCCTGTAAAAATACAACTAGATGAAGATGAATACACAGTCAGTCACACACACACATATCTTTGAAATAGTTATATTAATAATAAAATAATAATAATAATTTGGATCATAATAATAACAATAATGAAAATGATGATGCCATTATTAACCATAATAATAGTAGACTAAGACTAATAATAATAATAATAATAATAATAATAATAATAATAATAATAATAATAACAATAATGAAAATTTTATCTAGGCTAGATTTGTATAGTGACGCCTGTGTGATATGTAATGATCCGTTTTCTGTGATGGTCTTGCGGGGGGATTCTTCCCTCAGGGGTAGAGGGAGGGAGGGAGGTTGTCAGAGCGGCATTGTCAGCTGAGCTGTAATCGGCCAATGATAACACGCGCCTCAGATTCTGAGGCTCTGAGCCAATGAGCGTTACGCTACCATACGTGTCTCGGCAGTCCGGTCTGTTGCGAGAAAAAAAACACAATACCGAAATCCAATACCGACCAAATAATATACCGATGCAATACCAATACCGATACCGGTATACCGATTTTTTTTACCGGTAATACCGGTGCTAAAATACCGGTATTTCGGTATACCGAAAACCGGTGCACATCCCTACTTGTCCATTCTCAGACAATTATTAACCTCTACAGCATCGACCCCCCTAAAATAAAGTTTCCTATAGCGTCGGCCATTTCTTTTTTTACAATTCTTAACCCCTACCGTACAGCATAGAGCCCCCTGAAATAAAGTTTTATGTGGCGTAGGCCATTTCTTTTTTACAACTCGTAACCCCTACCGTACAGCATAGACCCCCCTAAAATAAAGTTTTATGTGGCGTAGGCCATTTCTTTTTTTGTATCAGTAATTAGTATGTATAATGTAACCTCTAAATAAGGAAAATAACAACTATTTGATTCAAATTTCCTTTTGTTTTGTTTTTTGTTTGTTTTTGTTTTTGTTTGAAGAATTTCGTCAGTTATCGACGCAGCTGAGACACGGCCTTCTATATACAAGGCCTGAGCGATGGGCCGTGACGTCTTCAGCCTCAGTCATATCACCCGCTCCGTCCTCTCCCTTGCTCTGTCGGCTACTTATATTATACAGTAATTTATAAATGCTATTTATAAATGTTATCTTCGTAAATGTTTGTTCTATAATATTATCAAATAAAAAACAGTAAAACACGCTAAAGAAATGCCATTACGAGACTGAAGAAATATGCATGAACTTCAACTCTTCGCCATTTAAAACTTTGCGAGTTTTACTCGCAAATTACTCGTATTTACCATGAAACATATCAATAAAAGCGCAATTTTATTAGCTTTCCATTGATTTTTTTTTTCTTCTGATAAATGAATTAGAACCATGCATAAATTAGCGTTAACTAAATAAATAAAATCATCAATCGGTTAATTTTCCCGATTGATGATGTTATTTATTTAGTTAACGCTAATTTATGCATGGTGCTAATTCATTTATCAGAAAACGAAATATATAAGTGAATAAATAACATCATCAATCGGGAAAATTACCCGATTGATGATGTTATTTATTTAGTTAACAGTAATGTATGCATGGTTGTAATTCATTTATCAGAAAACGAAATATATCAATGGAAAGCTAATAAAACTGCGCTTCTATTGATATGTTTCATGGTAAATGTTGACTCGCAAAGTTTTAAATGGCGAAGAGTTGAAGTGAATAATAAGTTCATGCAGATTTCTTCAGAGTCTCTTAATGGCATTTCTTTAGCGTGTTTTACTGTTTTTTATTTGATAATATTATAGAACAAACATTTACGAAGATAACATTTATAAATAGCATTTATAAATTACTAGCCGCAAAGCCGCCCACCGGGCGGACTTTTTGGCTAGTTCCTGCGGAGGGCTATTGGTGGGCCTTCGGCCCACCAAACACAGACTCTCCAGATAGCCCCTTTTAACTTTCCTGAAATCATGGATGTAGAAATGTATGTATTAACGCCTTACCCATCACCCCCCACCCATTCACTCACCCATTACCCATCATCCCCACCCATTCACTCACCCATTACCCATCACCACACACCCATTCACTCACCCATTACCCATCACCCCCCACCTATTCCCTCACCCATCACCCATCACCCCCAACCCATCACCCCCCACCCATTCACTCACCCATCACCCCACACCCATTACCCATCACCCCACCCATTCACTCACCCATTACCCATCACCCTATAAGATTTCCTCAATTCTCGGAACCCACTTTTTTTTTCACAATTCTCGCTAATAGGCTGCTAAAAAAAGAAGAAGTGATCGGATCATCTCATAAGTGGGCTTATAATGTGCCCCTGGTCAAGCTGGTTCCAAAACTGTGTCATATGATGGGATTGCGCCACTGGGGGCGGCACCTATCGCGGACACACAGACACACACACAGACAGACACACTTTCGCTTATATTATTATAGACTGTATAATATACGTAGCCGACAGAGCGAGGGAGAGGACGGAGCGGGTGAGATGACTGAGGCTGATGACGTCACGGCCCATCGCTCAGGCCTTGTATATAGAAAGCCGTGGCTGAGATGGATCTCCACTGTAACCAGACAGCTCTCTCTCAGACTACCCCTAGAGAGCTGTCTGCTAGTGCTTATAGTGTTGGCCGAAGCCAGCACCCCGGGAGGCGGGTTACAAACCCCCGGTACCCATTCACTGCTGGGTGGACAGGGACTCGGGTTTTAAGGAAACAGCCCAACTGTTTCGATCCGCCCGGGGATCGAACCCGGGACTTCTCGATTGTGAACCGAGCGTCCTACCCCTACACTACCCCATCCGGAGTACCTACGGAGTACCCCATTTTAACATCTTTTTTTGGACAAAGAGTTCCTGGGAAAGACAGTTTAGATAGATATATAGCCAGAGCTGGGCTGTATTTGAATACATTTGTATTTAAATACATTTGTGTATTAAGAAATCTATATATAAATACATTAGTTTTCATGTATTTAAATACAGTAATTAAATACTTTAATGAGTATTTAAATACATTGTATTTATATACATATAATATAAAAATTAAATACTTTTTTATTCTAATTTTTTTTCCAGCTCAGGCCATAAACCCGCCCAACTATCTGGCAATCCTGATGTTACAGTGAACCAGTGTTTCCACTTTCAGGAAATTTCCTTATTTTAAGGAAATTTAGGCCTGAGAAGGAAACTTCTAAGGAAACGCAAAATCTAGGGAAATATTTTTTTTTTTTCAGACATTTCTAGAGATATGTAGATTAAGATTAAATAGCCAGGTGAGATGATAATATTAATGATGATGATGATGTTAAAACCACACATTAGATCCATTTCAGTATTTCCTTCTTAGTATTATAAGTTTTCTCACACCAACAATTTAGGGTACGCCGTATAGCAAAAATTCTTTTTCTCAACTTTGACATGCCAATTTCCTATGTAAAATGGAATTCTAAGACGATTTTATCTGCTTCCATTTTTGCATTTGAGCAATTCTTACTATGCAAAATCGCACTTTTATATTGCACCCTTATCGAATAATGCTTAAATGAGTACGCAGTGTCCGGTTGGTCCTGTTTATTGCATCATGCACCAATATGAGTTCCAAATGACTAGCGTGGTAAGCTCTTTCTGATCAGTTGGTTCATCAGGCACTACATCACAGTGTCACAGCCTCTACGTTGGCCTAGAACGTGTCCATCATGTCCTTCTTAGACCTGAAGCAGGGCATGGTCTCCCGGTGGTGGGCCCGAGCCCGGATGAACCCGTCTCTGGCCTGCTGCCCCACCACTGCTGCCGCAGCCTCTGTCACCTGCTTCACGACTCTTTCGGTGCTCTGAGTGTGGATAGAGAACTCCGGAACCTCGTACGGCTTGACCAGGATCTCCTGGATCTGATCCCCGGACAGTGAACAGGTGAATGCCGGCTCGTGCACCTGGCCAGGCTGCCAGCTGATCAGTGTCTGCAAGCTGATGTCTGCAAGTTCAGCTTGGGTGTGATGCGAGGTCTTACACTGGTGTCCCCATACTCCTCGCCAGCCCTCAGCTTCAAAATCTGGGTCACGGTGAACATGCGGTCGTCCTCACTCTGACTCGCCATCAGCGAGAGGAGGACACATTCTGAGTGTGCGAACCATGCTCCTGTCCGCACGTAGAAGGTCACAGCTGTTTGGACCTTCTTGGGCTGCGACCTCATCACTCTGAGCTGCGTGAGGATGTGCTTGGGGCCGTCCTCTAGTCTGTCGTGAACCTTGATGTCGATGATCGTAACCCAATCCAACTATTTTGGTACCCTGGTGCTTCCCCTGGTCAAGGTCCCTGGCCGATGCCATGGCATCCTGCCTGGCCCTCCTCAGCTTGTTAGGATCGCAGACCAGGTACGACATGTCTGGAGAGAGGTGGCCGTCAGCGATAAGGTCCTGGAGGAATCCAGAAGCCAAGGCAGCAGCAGCAGTGGGCGGAACGTCGAACCGGATGCTTGCCAGCGCCAGGTTCCGGACTGGCATTGTGTTTCTTCTTGCAGCTGGCCTGTCCAAGTACTGCATCACAAGGGGTGCCAGGGACCCCAGCCTCTCCCTGAGCAGTCGGTCTACCAATATGGCAGCCTGCTGTTGCTCCTGCCTCTTTCCTCTGAGTGGCAGGGTGAACGACTCCTCCGTCCCATCCTCAGAATCCTGGTGATCTTCAGCCTGCCCCAGGAACATCTGCTCCTGCAGCTCAAGACGTCTGACCTTTTCATCTTTCTGCTTCTGCTTCTTCAGCTTAGCCTCCTCTTCCAACTGCTTTCTCTTTGCTGCTTTCACTTGTCTATGCGTCTCATTCTTGTCTACCCCTGTCATCATCATTGCACTCTCCTCCCCAATTTTGATCCTCTGGTAGTACAGCCACTCCAGGTCTAAAGTAGGGACTTTGCTGGCCAGGGGGCAGTCACACTGCACGTGTGCTCTCGTGTGGCACAGCTGGGGGTTGGGGCAGTGGGATTCCTGGTCCTTGCAGAGGAAGATCGTGTGAGGGCAGGCCGTTATGTCAAACAGCCTGTCCATATTCTTCTCCACGAATTCCTTTACTGCTTTAGTTGCTCTGTCTCTCACCACTTCACTAACCTTCTTCCAAAAATGATCTATCCTTCTGGTCACGGACCGGTCAATAACAACCACTGGAGGTGCAAACTGGGCGTTTGATTTCTTCCACTGGGCAAGCACCATGGGGGTCAGATCCTTCGCAATGTCTCTCACTGGGTACCCCCGCTTGTCAACACCCTCCCGGATGCCGCTGAGTTCTTGGAGAAGGATTCCCCTCTTCATCACGCCGCGATACGTAGGCACCTCACTCTCAGCAAACTCTCGTCCACCGCCAACAAAGGCGGCCAACTTGGATCCAGAGCTCTGTCTAGTTGCGGGCTTCGACCCACTTGGTTTACAAGAAGCCATCCTGAAAAAGACGATCAAGAATTGCTGATAGGTGCAAATGAAGCCGTTACTTTAGCGGGGTTAAGCTATGTTTTGCATATAAATATAAAAGTCTATTTTTGCATAGCAAGAAGTGCTCAAACCAAAAAGTTGAAGCGGACAAGCCACCCTTAAAATTCAATTTTACATAAGAAAACACCCTGCCAAATTCGAAATAATCTATATTTCACTTTTCATTGGACCTACGGCGTACCCTAACCAAACATACATGACACTTACTCATTCTTATCTCCCCTTCCCTCCTTGTTCCTTCCCTCACCCCACCACGCCGGTTTATGGAACTGTCGCCGATGGGAATTCTCGCCGAAACACCAACCTAGAACTCTCGCCGACGTGGAAATGTTAACCTAACCTGGACATTGGCACCTAACTTAACCTAACTGATCAAGCTAATGATAACATTTCATCCCTGAATGAAGAAACACGGGTAAAACTTGATTAAATGTATATATTTGGTCCTGTAATATCAAGAATTGGAACACTCGACAACGGTGGCGAGAATTCCTATCGGCGACAGTTCCAGGTACCACCACGCCTTGCTCCAGTGATGGGTGAGGATAGGTGGGGGGAGGGAGGGAGAAGATATCGAGGGGGTGGGGGGGGCCTGTAGGCTAACTTAAAGACTTCTAAATCAGGGGCGCACCCAGGAATTTTTCGGGGGTGGTCACAATTTTTTTTTTCGCCAATAAACCCGCTAGCTTCTGGACGATACATTTGCCCGCCATCAGCTGATTCCCTTTTCAGGCCTAATTTCTTATTTCAGCTACTGAAACAATAGTTTTGGTAGAGTTAGATGCTTGTCCAAGACATTACGTGAATCATAAGTGCGACCAAATTAAGGTAGGTGTTTACGGGCAGGTGACGCGGTCACATCGCTAGAAGCTGTAATATTTTTTTTGGATTACATGAAGATCCGCCACCCCAATTTTACCACTTGAAGATCCGCCACCCCAGTCTTGCAACCTTTTATCCATGCGCTTATTGACATATGACACAATATTCCATATTGCCCAATACTATCAGGACCTAACTAGGGGGGCGCCCCCCCTGACCTCCCCCACTTGTCCACTAACCTAACCTGGACATTGGTTACGTAACCTAACCTAACTGGGTTATTAAACCACTCTCACCACATGAAGATCAGTCCCAAGTGTAGTTGGGGTGGTGGATCTTCATGTGATCCATTTTTTTTAACCGACTGTTAGTATATTCTGATTTCATACAAAGATGGACATTTCGGGGAGGGGGGGCATGGCCCCCTTGGCAAAGGGGGCTATGGGTGCCCCACCTGGGTGCGCCCCTGGTCTATATTATGCTGATATTTTGTATTATTTGTGATATGTTGAATCTTGTGGGATACCATGCCTTCAATCAGCCAAATATCCTGTATGGTTTCTTTCATATTCAGAGAGTTAAGATATTGTGCAATTGTGTTATATTATTGTGCAACAAATATATTCAGTCTGACTAATATCATTATATCATTGTAAATTCAAGGGCACTTCTGAAATATTATTGAGCACGCTCTGGCACTAGTCAGGATGAGGAGCCTTCTACATCTGCCTTTTCTTACAATTGTTATAATCTAATATACTATAGGAGTAGCCGTGTGTCTGTCTGTGTGTCTGTCTGTCTGTTTTGGGTAGCCGAAACTGTAAATTCAATTTTGATGAGAGTAGACTAAAAAAATCGCAAATAAATCGTAGGTGGTAAGCGGTCCCATGACGATTGAATACTTTTGAAGGGGGGTTTTGAGCTAAAAACACTTAAGAGTATTAGATTACAGGAAAAACTCTGTGGTAACGTCTTGCCGCATTCCACAAACTTAGTAGACTCATGGACTTACGTTTGTGTGCGTGTGTGATTGTGTATGTGTTGGAATCACACGGAACACAAAGGGTTGAAATCACACGGAGCACAAAGGGTTGGAATCACACGGAACACAAAGGGTTGGAATCACACGGAAGACAAAGGGTTGGAATCACACGGAACACAAAGGGTTGGAATCACACGGAACACAAAGGGTTGGAATCACACGGAACACAATGTGGTTGGAATCACACGGAACACATAGGGTTGGAATCACATGGAACACAAAGGGTTGGAATCACACGGAACACAAAGGGTTGGAATCACATGGAACACAAAGGGTTGTATCACACGGAACGTGGTCTACCCCGAGGCACTTTGACCAGTGACCAACGACTGCAACAACACGATTGGAGTTTGCAATCACATGTTGTCTAATATATACTGCTACTACAAACATCAATACATGGGTCCGAAGGACCCACAAGCACTTGTCTAATATACTATAGCAGTAGCCGTGTGTCTGGCTGTCTGTTTTGGGTAGCCGAAACTGTAAATTCAATTTTGATGAGAGTAGGCTAAAAAAAATCGCAAATTAATCATAGGTGGTAAGCGGCTTGGTCCCATGTCGATTGAATGATTTTGAAGAGGGGTTTTGGGTTAAAAACTGTGTTGAGCAGCGGTTGTAAGCTATCCAAACTCTCAGCGTTCAATTTCTCGAAATTGTATCCGATTCGCGTCCGAGCACCAACCACTGATCTATATAACATGGATCGCGGATCTGGGCTAGCTGTGGCCGAGATACTGAAGTCACCAGCCGCCATCTTGAAATAACCAAAATAACTAATAATGGGCCAGGCCAGGCATTGGCTGGGTGTTGGCCTGCTGGCCATGTGTGGCCTATATTACCACCTACTACTACTATAAACACCTACTTACTACTATTAACCACCTACACTCCTATTAACAACCTACTACTACTACTGACTAAACTGTCCAACCTAGTGCATCGTCCAGACCTTCAAAGTCATTTTATTTACGGTGATACACAGACAACAGGTGTGGTTGGCGAGCCGTACAGGTGTTAGTGACAGTGTCTTGCGAGGGCCGGACAGGTTTGTAGTGGACAGGTGTCCTTGCGAGGCCGTACAGTGTGTCTGTGACAGGTGTGTTTGCGAAGGCCGTACAGGTTTATGACAGGTGTTTTGCGAGGCCGTACGAGGTGTGTATTGAAAGGTGTCTTGCGAGGCCGTCCAGGTGTGTAGTGACCGAGTGTGTTGGCGAGGCCGTACAGGTGTGTAGTGACAGGTGTGTTGCGAGGCCGTACAAGGTGTATTGACAGGTGGTGGTGTATGTGGTAAAGCGAGAGGCTAAGAGTGCATTGTACAGACGCTAATGAGCGAACCCCGAGTGGGTGTGGTGTCTGACCTAATGAGCGAACGCGCAGTTCTCGTCCCTATAAACGGCGCTAGCCCCGTACCGCCGCCGCCACGGGTACGGCGCGAGCCACAGTGGTCCATAGAAGCTACTCTCGTGGATTACGGAAGTTTAAATTAATCAAAAAACGCTTTGGCCTAATATAAAAACCTTTCTTAATTAGTATATTGAAATTGAAAGTAGTTAGTTTCGTACACTGATTTTGAGTATTTTCGTACATACTGGTGTCGTTTGTCGTAACTCGAGTAGTCCAGTTCAAGCTCTGGTCGCTGAGTGTACAACGACTATGGTTTTCATTTATACTACGAAACAACTTTGGTAATACTAAGGGACTAGTTTCACAGGAGTCGTTTTTAAGAGACTCACTATTTTTTCTTGGCCTCCTACATAGGTGCTTGTTGCAATGCAGATATTTTATTTTGCGCACCCCCCCCCCCCCTCCCAAAAATAATATTAATAACCTAACCTAACCTATAAATAGGTTTTAATGAACCTAACCTAACCTTAAAGGTTTAATGAACCTAAAGCTAACCTTATAGGTTGTATGAACTAACCTAACTTTAACCAAAGGTATACTTTTTTTTTTCCTTTTTTTTTCTTCGCAAAAATAAGCTATCTCCGTTGAACAAGCACCGCTTATTAGGAAGCTCGCGGAACGGACCAGACCTGATGTGCGGTTATGATACAATGACATATATTCATTGTGTATCATCCACCGCACTCAGGGAAACTACCTGAGTGCGGTTATGATACAAATTGATCATATATGATCATTGTATCATACCGCACTCGGTCTGCTTCCGTCCCCACTAATTTGTTAACAGTATAAAAAAATATACTTCTATCTATATCTACTATATACGAAAAAAGTATACCATATCCACCTATATATTTTTTTTTTAACTAGTAGGTGGATGACTGATGGGTAGATGGATTAAGAGTGATGTGCTGGTGGGAGTGGGTGTGGGTGGTGTGTTTGGTGTGGGTGTGGGTGTGGGTGTCCTGTGTGTGTGTGGGTGTGGTGTGTGTGGGTGCGTGCGGGTGTGTTGTGGTGGGGGTGTGGCGGTGGGGTGCGTGTGTTGGGTGGTGCGTTTGTGTGGTGTGTGTGTGGTGTTGTGTGGTGTGTGTGGTGGGTGGTGTGTGTGGTGGTTGGGTGGTGTGTGTGGGTGTGTGTGTTTGTAGTGGGTGCGTGTGTGGGTGGTGGTGTTACTCTCCAGGTGGAAAGATTTGCCACTTCCATTTCCTGTGTCTGTTTGTACTGACATGCAGCACAGCTTGGCATGACGAGTGATAACCGCCAGACAGCAAGCACAACTTGGCATGAACGAGGCGATAACACCATATAGACAGCAACGCGACGCAGAAACAGGCTTTGTTTTGGTTACGACAGATGGCGGACAGTTGGAACCAGTGCTGAGCCAGGCTTCCGCAATCCATGTTATATAGATCAGTGGCGCCAACCGCTCCTCCGCTACTGCTCTCCTCTGTACTGCTACCGGCCGGCAGGAAAACCGTGTTTGCGTTTACTATATGCCTTCTGACGGCGGGAGGAGGGTAATTTAACTACAGACATGTACCTCATTTATTATACTTATATAATGTACATTATACTTATATATATACTATTTTATATAGTTTTATTATAAGAATATATATTATATTTCCGAGGCGATAGGCGAAGGAGAGTCTCGAAGGACGCCACGCATCACGATCAATTACGCTGTAAAGCGCTTCAACCGAGCAGCCGGGTCGACGACTTCTACCTGCCTCGCGTACCCATCTCACTTCACCTGCCTCGCGTACCATCATCACTTCTATACCTGCCCTCGCGTACCCATCATCTACGCCTAAGACTCTGCCTCGCGTCCCATCATCACGCACTCTGCCTCGCATACCCAGCATCACGTACTACCTGCCTCGTGTACCATCATCACGCACTACCGCCTCTGCGTACCCATCATCAACTTCTACCGGCCTTCGTGTACCCTCATCACGCACAACCTGCCTCGCGTACACATCATCACGCACTACCTGTCTCTCGTACCCTCATCACGCACTACTGCCGTCTGCGTACCATCATCAACGTACTACCTGCATCGCGTACCCATCATCACGCACTACCTGACGCGCGTACCCTCACCACCTTCTACCTGCCTCGTGTACCATCACACGCACTACCTGCCTCGCGTACGCCATCATTAACGTACTACCTGCCTCGCGTACCCATCCTTCACTTCTACTGCCTCGTGTACCCATCATCACTTCTACCTGCCTCGCGTACCCATCATACGCACTACCTGCCTCGCGTACCCATAATTACGTCTAACCTCCTCGCGTACCCATCATCACTTCTACCTGCCTCGCGTACCAATCATCCTTCTTACCTGCCTCGCGGTACCCATCATCACGCACTACCTGCCTCGCGCGTACCATCATCCTTCTGCCTGCCTCGCGTACCCTCATCACGCACTAACCTGCTCGCGTAACCCATCATCACTTCTGGCCTGCCTCGCGTAACCCATCATCACGCGTAAGCGTCCTGATTCCGCATGCTGCGTTCCTGCCATTTCCGCATCTCCTTGTTGCATTTGCCATGACGATCAACAAGTGCCTGGCATACCAGAACTACTTGGGAGTCTACTTCCTACACCGTGATTCACGCGCGCCACCTCTACATCAGCCTTCAGGTTTTGGCTGTGCTGAGGCGTTCAAGTGTTGGCGCCCCCCGTGGAATCACACGTACCGTGGTCTACCCCAATGCATCTTTGACAGTGCCACGTACAGCAACAACACGATTGGAGTTTGCACTCACCGTGTGTCCATATATACCACTATTACAACCATCAATACATGGTCCGAAGGGCCCACAAGTACTTGCTAATTACTGTACTATATGGAGTAGCCGTGTGTCGTCTTTCTGTTTGGTACCGAAACTGGTAAATTCTATTTGATGAAGTAGGCTAAAAAAAATCGGCAATAAATCGAGTGGTAAGTCGACTTGGTCCTATGTCGATTGAATAATTTTGAAGGGGGGTTTTGGGCTAAAAACACTTTAAGAGTATTAGATTTCAGGAACAAACTCTGCGTTAACGTCTTGCCGCATTCTACTAACTCCGTAGACTCATGGACTTTCCGTTTGTGTGCGTGTGTGAGTGTGACAGTGAACCAACGCAGCAACACAGCGATTGGGTTGCACTCACATGGTTTGTCTGAAATATATACTACTACTACAAACATCAATACATGGGTCCGAAGGGCCCACAAGCACTTGTTTTTATCTATAATAATTTGCTTCTCTATTTTATTTGTATGTATAAACAACAATTTTCTCTATTTGTTTGTTTTTGTTTTTTATGCTTGTAGCTATATAACAGGTTTTATTTTAATTATTTTTGT
>JACEEZ010015748.1:362500-387500 GCA_016584305.1 Chionoecetes opilio
CCCGGGTTGATTGAAATACCTATATGATGAAAAAATATATATGATGAAAGCAAAATCAAAGTCAGATGGCGAATGATGGAAACTGGAGGAAAGAAAATTAAAGAAGAAGGAAAGGAAAAAAGGAAAAGAAGTGAATGAAAAGGTGAAAGAGACAAAGAGAATGGAAATCAAGCGTCGACAAAGAAAAGAACAGAAGAGAAAAGACGGAAAAAGTACATTATTCATTAAAATCATTAATCCCTATATGGACGGGATAAGGGAAAGGCTGTGAAGATAGAGGAGAAGGGAGGATAGGAGGGGAGAAAAAGGTGGTTGGGAGGGGAGAAAGGTGAGATGAGAGAGAGAGAGAGAGAGAAGAGAGAGAGAGAGAGAGAGAGAGAGAGAGAGAGAGAGAGAGAGAATATAACACAATAACTTGGTGACAGACTGACAGAACACCTACTCTCTCTCCATTTCCTCCTTGACATATCACTCTCACTCCCTATAACTTACTGACGCACTATCCTTCCCCCCCAACTCTCCCCCTCCTCCTTCCCCCCCAACTCTCCCCCTCCTCCTCCTTCCCCCAAACTCTCCTCTTCCTCCTATCCCCCCAACTCCCCCTCCTCTTTCTTCCCCCCCAACTCTCCCCCTCCTCCTTTCCCCCCAACTCTCCCCCTCCTCCTTCTTTCCCCGCAACTCTCCCCCTCCTCCTTCCCCCAACGCTTCCCCTCCTCCTCCTTACCCTCCAACTCTCCCCCCTCCTCCCTTCCCCCAACTTCTCCCCCCTCCGCCTCCTTCCCCCCAACTCATCCCCCTCCTCCTCCTTCCCCAACTCTCCCCTCCTCCTTCCCCCCACTCTCCCCCTCCTCCTCCTTTCCCCCACTCTCCCCCTCCTCCTCCTTCCCCCAACTCTCCCCTCCTCCTTCCCCCATCTTCCAGCCTCCTCCCCCCAACTCACTCTCCCCCCTCCTCCTTCCCCCCAACTCTCCCCCTCCTCCTCCTTCACCCCAACTCTCCCCCTCCTCCTCCTTCCCAACGCTCCGCTCCTCCTTCCCCCTAACTCTCCCCCTCCTTTTTCCTTCCCCCCAACTCTCCCCCATCCTCCTCCTTCCCCCCCCAACTCTCCTCCTCCTCCTTCCCCCAACAAAAAAAGATAAACCCCTCCTCTTCCCCCCCAACTCCCCCCTCCTCACTTCCCCCCAACTCTCCCCCTCCTTCCCCCAACTGCTCCCCTCCTCCTCCCCCAACTCTCCCCCCCTCCTCTTCCCCCGAACTCTCCCCTCCTCCTCCTTCCCCCCGCAACTCTCCCTCCGCCTCCTCCTTCCCCCAACCTCTCCTCCTCCTCCTATCCCCCCAACTCTCATCCCCCCCTCGCTCCTTCCCCCCCACTCTCCCCTCCTCCTACTTTCCGCCACTCTCCCCCTCCTCCTTCCCCCCACTCTCCCCTCCTCCTTCTTTCCCTGCCACTCACCCCTCCTCCTCCTTCCCCCCAACTCACCCCCTCCTCCTCCTTCCCCCAACTCTCCCCCTCCTCTTCCCCCAACTCTAACCCCCTCTCCTTCCCCCCAACTCTTCCCCCTCATCCTTCTCCCCCCAACTCTCCCTTCCTCTCCTTCTCCCCCAACTTCTCCCCTCCCCTTCCCCCCCAGTCTCCCCATCCTCTCCTCCCCCCAACTCTCCCCTCTCCTTCCCCCCCACATCTCCACCTCCTCCTTCTTCCCCCACTCTCCCCCTCCTCCTCCTCCTTTCCTCCTCTTCCCTCGTCACTCCTCCCCTCAACCCTTCCCATCATTCCCCATCGTCATTCTTACCCATTACATCATCCGTCACTCATTCACATCTTAATCTCAATCGTGTCTAAGCGTGATTGACACTTGAATTTCACGTCAGCATGCACTTTCCTTCTTTCGTGCCCGCAAATATCACCAGTTGGTTGTCTTATATAGTTGCTTATGCAAATATATCTTCCATCTGTGAGTGTGTGTGTGTGTGAGAGAGAGAGAGAGAGAGAGAGAGAGAGAGAGAGAGAGAGAGAGAGAGGAGAGAGAGAGAGAGAGAGAGAGAGAGAAGCGAGAGCTAGCCACCTGTTATTATATCATATTGTATTATTATCTTGTTTTTATCATCATTCTTATCATCGGTATCATAAATGTATCACGATCGTAGTCTTGCTGATAACTCACAGGTTTCTTCTCTCCCTCAGGTATGTGGACGAGGCGGCTGAGAGGAGAGACAAATCTCGCACTGGGTTCTCTGTCATTAGGTGAGGAAATTCCACCTTCACACACAACAAAAAGGGAAAAAAGGGCGCCAAAAAAGGGAATGTGTATGTGGAGGAAAATATAACGTGGAAAAGAAGGCGTGATTGTGGCAAAGGGCAGGTCAATATTATTCTGCTTTATTCTCTTTTCCTCTTACCTAGTGTCTTCCCTAGTGTCTGCCCCACCCCTTAGGCACTCCTTACCTCCCACCCACCAGCCCGCCCACCCTTACTAAGTCCCTCCTTACCCCCCCTCCTCTCCCCTTTTTAAACTCCCCCCTCTCCCTTTTCTCTTCAGCTGTAAGGTTGAGCCATATTTCAAGTCCCCAATCCCTCCTCCTATTCTGCCTTCTCTATTCCTTCCTCCTGGTCTTTTTGCCTACCTCCCTCCCCCTCCTTCCTTGTCCCATTCCCCTCACCCTTCCCCTAACCCTTCTTCCTACCTCCCTCCCCATTCTTCCTACCTCTCTCCCCCCTCTCTCCCCCTTCTTCCTATCTCCCTCCCCCTTCTTCCTTCCTTGTCCCCTTCCCCTCCCCTCTCCCCTCACCCCTTCCCCTCACCCCTTCCCCACCCATCAGAACCCAGCATGCGAGTCCTTGGGGAACACTTGACCAGCAGGGAAGAGAAGATTTAGCCACGAAGGAGGAGGAGGAGGAGGAAGAAGAAAACATGGGATTTAACTCGCAGAAACACGGGTGAGGACTTAGAAGGAGGAGGAGGAGATTGAAGAGAGTTGGGTAAAAAGTAAAAAGCTTAGGTGAGATTTTTTTCAACTTTTAAAATACAAGAGTGAAGAGAATGAACTTGAAGGAGAGAGAGAGAGAGAGAGAGAGAGAGAGAGAGAGGAGGGATGGGGGGGAGATAGTTGAGGGGAGAGAGAGGAGATGAGAGAGAGAGGTAGGAAGGAGATTGGGGAGTGAGAGAGAGAGAGAGTTGCAGTAGTGGTAGTTGTTGATTAAATTAGTGTTTCATCGGTATTTTGATGTGGTCCGAATTATTTTTGTGATAGAATTAGTGACTGAAATCTTTTTTTTTTTTTGGCTCAAATTTCATCATACAGATTAATTGTATTTCATTTTTTTCATGATGCATGTTTTGTTTTATGTGTGTGTGTGTGTGTTGTGTGTGTGTGTGTGTGTGTGTGTGTGTGTGTGTGTGTGTGTGTGTGTGTGTGTTGTGTGTGTGTTGTTCCTGTCACAAGGTTTAAAGCCCCCACGCCCCTCCGACGCAAGGTTGTATTGACGTGGTGGGGGTGTAGGAGGGGTGAAGGGAGGGTGGGCGGGGGATGTTACTGCCCCCCTTCCCCCTCCTTGCCACCCCCCCCCCCCCACCCCCTTCCCTCCCTTCCTGCCATCCACTTCCCCCTTCCTGCCATCCCTTCCCCCTTCCTGCCATCCCCTTCCCCCTTCCTGCCATCCCCTTCCCCCCTTCCTGCCATCCCCTTCCCCCCTTCCTGCCATCACCTTCACCCCCCCTCCTGCCATCCCCTTCCCCCCTTCCTGCCATCCCCTTCCCCCCTTCCTGCCATCCCCTTCCCCCCTTCCTGCCATCCCCTTCCCCCCATCCCCTTCCCCCCTTCCTGCCATCCCCTTCCCCCCTTCCTGCCATCCCCTTCCCCCACCCCCTTCCCCCCCTTCCTGCCATCCCCTTCCCCCCTTCCTGCCATCCCCTTCCCCCCCTTCCTGCCATCACCTTCCCCCCTTCCTGCATCCCCTTCCCCCCTCCTGCCATCCCCTTCCCCCCCTTCCTGCCATCCCCTTCCCCCCCCTTCCTGCCATCACCTTCCCCCCCTTCCTGCCATCACCTTCCCCCCCTTCCTGCCATCCCCTGTCCCCCCCTTCCTGCCATCCCCTTCCCTCCCACCCCCCACCCCCTTCCCCCCTTCCTGCATCCCCTTCCCCCTTCCTGCCATCCCCTTCCCCCCTTCTGCCATCCCCTTCCTGCTATCCCCTGCCACCCCTTCCCCCTTCCTGCCATCCCCTTCCCCCCTTCCTGCATCCCCTTCCCCCCTTCCTGCCATCCCCTTCCCCCCTTCCTGCAATCCCCTTCACCCCCCCCTTCCCCTGCCTGTCCAGCATCAACAAAGAACCATCAGTGTTGTGGGGACGCGGCAAAGCGGTGATTGTGACCCGCCCCGGGAGTGATTTTTGCAGGGCGGAAGGAATGGGAATCGAAGCCCTGTCTCATAAAAGCCGTTCCGCCACTATACGCGTTCCCCCGCCGCCTGCCTTCTCTTTCTGTCCTGTCTATTGTTATGCTTTTTTGGGCGGTTTTTTTGGGCGGTTTTGTTGGTGGCGCTGCTTTTATTTCCTGCGTGTGACAAGACAAGTGTTGCCTTATTTTTTCCCTTTTTTTTATTTTCTTATTTTTTTTAAAGTTATGGAATATCCGAATATATAACTGGAGGGTGGGAAAATATTTAGTCGTGTGTGTGTGTGTGTGTGTGTGTGTGTGTGTGTGTGTGTGTGTGTGTTGTTGTGTGGTGTGTGTGGTGTGTTTGTGTGTGTGTGTTGGTGTGTGTGTGTGTGTGTGTGTGTGTGTGTGTGTGTGTTTATGTATGTATGTGCAATGTGAGGCATGTATGTACTTACCTATCATAATAAAAAGGGGGACCATGTTTATCTAATTTACCTTACCTGAAGTTTCCTTTATTATTGAGAGAGAGAGAGAGAGAGAGAGAGAGAGAGAGAGAGAGAGAGAGAGAGAGAAGAGAGGGGAGAGAGAGGAGAGAGGAGAGGAAGAGAGAAAAAAAAAAAAAAGTGTGTGTGTGTGTGTGTGTGTTCACGGCACGGCGAAAAATATGTGAAATAACCTGGAAACCTACTTTTATTTTTTTCATGAATATTTGTATACAAACTGAATTCATTACTAGGGAGGTTGGAATTTTTTTTTTATTACTCCTATGACAAATGTGATGTATGTATGCTGTTTATTTGGTTATCATGTATTCCTTAAGATATTATTTATGTGACACTACCGGCTCACAATCATATATATATACTTACGCTCTTTTTTTTTTTTTTTTTTTTTTTTTTTTTTTTTTTTTTTTTTTTTTTTTTTTTTGGGTGGTCTTGGATTGTTTTTGGGTATACAGTGTACCTAGTGTGTGTATGAAACGATATTTTTATGGTATATGTGTATGTATTTCAAGATATTTGAGTGTCTAAAGGCTGGGACGGGGCAGATTTTTTTCCAGCGCTTTTTACAAGAATCGTGTTTTTTTAACGGAAATAAGGCGTGGAAATCAATAATTTTTGGTGGATTAGGTGTTTTGAATGAATATTGAACATACTTATGCATAGAAAAAATGGGTCTGGACGATTACTTTAATTTTTTTTTCTTACTTGCCCTTATCATTGTGTTTTATCAGTGTTCCATCCTTCCGTCACCCCACAAGGTCGATTTCTGTCTTACCTCCCTTCACTGTCATTTCCCCTCACCCAATGTCCTCCCCTCCCTCCCCTTCCCGCCCTCGGTGTCCATGTTTACTTGATTGGTTCCTGCTCCTCGCTGGCCACCAAACCTTCCTAACATGTCTTCCTCGCTGCCTTGATATTGCCTTGGATATGCAACACACTTGGCTCTTAATTCCTTTCACGTCTCCGTCACTCTCCTCTTTCACTCTCCATCATTAACTCATGCAGCAAAATATATCCAACAGTTAATTTCTACAAGTTTCTTCCTTGTTGTCCTTCCACCAAACCTCCATGTTGACTAATAAATATATAGTCATGCTAGTCCTCCTCGGCTAGATTGCTCCGTAGAGTGTTTAGAACAGTCTCGTTAGGGTTGTAGGAAGCCGCGTCATATTACGAGTACAACCTCGGTCTTTATGATTAACCTAGCCATGTATACCATATATTAAATATGTATTTTATTATTTATATATATAATATTTTATATATTATTATTTATATTTTAAAATATTAATATATAATAATATATATAAAAATATATATATTTAAAAAATAATAAACAAGGGTTTTAAATATATTTTAAAAAAAAAAAAAAAAAAAAAAAAACACAACAAAAACCAAACACAACAACACACACAACACACCCCCCCCCCCCCACACCCCCCACCCCACCCCCACCACACACCAAAACCCAAAACCCCCCCCCACCCCACCACCACCACCCCCACCACCCCAACACACACACCACCCCCCACACCCACACCACCCCCCCCCCCCCCAACCCCCCCAAAAAAACCCCCCAAAAACCCCCCCCCAAAAAAAAAACCCCAAAAATTATTACCCAAATCATATAAACCCCTATTCCTTTACATAAAACCCCCAAATTTTCCCAAAAAAAAACCAATTTATTTTATTCCATATTAAATACAACAAAACCCAACCCCCATTATTACACAAAAACATAAACAAGGGATTTCAAAAATTTAACATCAGGGAAAACCCTACTTTAAATCATCCAAAACCCAAAAACCAAAACAACAAAAAAAAAAAAAAAAAAAAAAAAAAAAAACAAACCAAAAAACACAAAAAAACCCCAAAAAACAACACACAACCCCCCACACCAAACCCCCACAAACCACAAAAACCACCCCACACCACCAACCCAAAAAAAAGACACACCCACCACACACCACACACACCAACCCCCCAAACCCCAAACACACAAACACAAAAACCCCAAAAAACCCACAACCCCCAAAAACACGACACCACCAAAAAACAACCCACCACCCAACCCAACAAACAAACCCCCAAACACACCCAAACCCCCCAAACCCCCCCAAAAAACAACAAAACAACAAACAAAAAAACACCAAAAACAAAAAAACAAAAAAAAAAAAAAAAAAAAAAACACCCAAAAAAAAAATTTAAAAAAAAAAAAAAAAAAAAAAAAAAAAAAAAAAAAAAAAAAAAAAAATTTACAAACCCAACACACAAAACAAAACACCACACAAAAAAAAAACAAAACAAAAACAAAGAAAACACCCCCAAACCCCAAAAAAAAAAAAAAAAAACAACATAAAAAAACAAACAAAAAACAAAAAAAAAAAACAAACACCAAAAACCAAAAAAACAACAAACCAAAACAACAAACAACACAACAAAAAAAAAAAAAAAAAAAAAAAAAAAACAAAAGGGAAACAACCAAAACAAAAAAAAAAAAAAAACAAAACAAAAACAACAACACAAAACAACAACAACACAAACAAACAACCACAACCCCACACCAAACCCCACAAAAAAAAACCCACCCCCCAAAAACACAAACCACAACACAACCCACAAAAACCACCATTACACAACACCAAACCACAACCCACACACCACCACCACCCACAAACACAAGGGAAACACCCACACACCCCCCCAACACCCACCCCACAACCAACCCCCAAAACCCACACCCACACCACAACCCAACACCACCAAACACACAAAAACCAACACCACAAACACACCACCACCTTCTCCAAAGGTTTTTAGATAATTAATAAATAAGAAAATCTAAGTAATAACAAAAAATATAACTCGATATGAAATGCGGGTTATAACTCGGAACAAAGTTGAGGGTAGTTTACCCCGATTCTGTCCGGGCCTTTGTCGTTTCGTTGGTATGACGGATTCTCGAAAATAGAAGAGGACCAACTGGAACCAAATCATTTGGTAAAAAGGAAATGAAAATTTTGGGGAACAAGACAACTGTTGGCAGGAAACATGATGGACAAAGAGCGACTAGCGCCACGAGGAAATAAAAAAATAAAAAAATAAAAAAAAAAACCCAAAAACGAAAACAGCCGTTCCAGGCACAAGACAATTTCCGGGGAAGTATTAATCTACGCTTCGGCAGCACCCCCTTTTTTTTTGGCAATTCGCGTTTCCTTTTTTCCAAACCCCCCCCCCCCCTATGTTCTTTTCTTATCTTCCTCCTTCCTCTCCAACCCCTCGCTTCTTTTTCTCATTCTTCATTGGGCCCTCCCCTTACTTCCCCTTTTTTCCCCCTTTAACCCCCTCTTTTCCTGCTTAAAATTGTGTGTTTTACCCTGTTCAAGTAATATCCTTGTTATGTCTTTTTCCCCTCCTTCCTTCCCCCTTCCCTTTTATTCCTCTCCTTGTTTCCAAATTCCCTTTTCGTCTGGCTCAATTAGAAATGAAATAATGTTTTCAGACCTTTAAGCCGTTGGGTTGCTTGCCTTCCTCCCCACTTTTTCCTTCCTTTTACTTTTTTCCTCCTCTCCCCCTTCCTTCCTTTACACCTTCAATCTTTTCCCGGTAATTTTTCTTCATTCCCCCTTTTAATTCTAACCTTCCCTCCAGTATCAAAAATATTTTATTTCAAGTTCTCGTTTAAAATTTAAATGCGAAAACCAAAATACAGGACTAAAAATTCTGTTAGAAAATTAGATTTTTTGCAAATTTTTTGAAAGTTGTATAAAAAGGGGAATTTTAGGTGTTTTTTTGGTTTATAGCGTGGGGTGGGGGTTTTTTTTTGAAAGATATGTATATTTACCCTTACCAAACAAACCCAACACCACACACAACCACAACACACACAAAAACCCAAAAACCCCCAACAAACAACACAAAACCCAAAAACAAAACAACCAACCCACCCAACAACAAAAGACAAAACCCCCAAACCCCAAAAAACCCCAAACCAAAAAAAAACAAAACACAACAAAAAAAAAAAAAAAAACAAACCCAAAAAAAACAACAACCAAAAACAAACAACAACCCCCACAAAAAAAACCCAAAACAAACCAACCCCCCAAACAAAAAAACAAACCCCCACCCCGGCACAAAAACAACACCCACAAAAAGCACCACACACAAAGCCAACCCCACCCCAACCCAACACCCCAAAAAACCCAAAAAACAAACCAAAGAAAACAAAAAAAAAAAAAAAACCCAAACAAAACAAAAAAAGAAAACAAAAAACAAAAAACCAAC
Source organism: Chionoecetes opilio (assembly GCA_016584305.1). Lineage (NCBI taxonomy): Eukaryota > Metazoa > Arthropoda > Malacostraca > Decapoda > Majidae > Chionoecetes > Chionoecetes opilio. The sequence goes on from JACEEZ010015748.1 coordinate 371,667, forward strand.
CACAAAAACCCCAAAAAAAAAAACAACCCAAAAAAACAACCCCCCACCAAAAAACCCAAAAAAAAACAAAACAAAAAAAAAAACTTTTAAGGAAAAAAAACAAAAAACAAAAAAATTTCCCAAAAAACCATAACCAACACAAACACACAACCCCCTCACCAAAAACCCACCCCCAACCACACCCAACAAAAAAAACAAAAAAACCCCAAAAAACCCCCAAAACCAAAAAACCAAAAAAAACCAAACCCCCAAACCAAAAAACACAAAAACCAACCCCCAAAACCAACCAAAAAACACCAAATAAACAAAACCACAAAAAACAAAAACCAAAACACACAAAAAACCACACAACCAAACACAAAAAAAAACCAAACCCAAACCCAAAACAAAACCAAAACCCCAACCAACCACCCCCCCAACCCAACCCCACCCACCCAAACAACAACACCCACCCACAACACCACACACACCACCCCCAAACACGCACCTTACCCCCCCACCACCACCAAAACACCACACACCCACACACAACACACCCCCCAACACACCCCCAAACACCAAACAAAAACCCAAACCCAAAAACAAAAGGCCCCAAACAAAAAACACAAAAGGCTTTTTCCAATTAGATGGCCGAACAATAAACAAAGCTTACCGTTGTCCGTGTTTTATGCTTCTTTGAGTTTTGAGAATATCTGGGAAAAAAAACTCTTTTGGCCTTTTAAAAAAGTTTTTTTCTTAAATACAAAATATTAAGTAATTCTCTGTTTTTAACCAAAAAAACGACAAAACCTTTTTCCCCTCAGTTAACTCCTCATGGACTATTAATAAGCTTTTTTAAGTTAATACATACAGAAAAAAAAGGAAAGGAAAAAAAAAAAAAACATTTTCCACAAGACCCACACACACACACCCGCCCGCCCGCCCGCCCGACCGCCCGGCCCGTTCCCACCCGCCCGCCCGCCGCCCGCACCGCCCGGCACACACCACCCACCCACCCACCCACCTAGATAGCCTGGTATACTATATACCTGTATACTTGATATACTGTACTAAATCGTCTATTATAGCTAGCTGCTAGTACTAACTTCTGATCTTTCTATAATTTCTGATTAGGGCAAAGCAAACCTTGTTTTGTTCAATGCCTCAAAAACCCAATTTCTTCACCTATCTACTCGACAAAACCTACCAGATAACTATCCCCTCTTTTTCAATGACACTCAACTGTCTCCTTCTTCTGCAATGAACATTCTAGGACTATCCTTTACTAAAAATCTGAACTGGAAATCTCACATCTCATCTCTTGCTAAAACAGCTTCTAAGAAGTTAGGTGTACTGTGGCGTCTGCGTCCTTTTTTTTCTCCCTCCCAATTGCTTGCTCTCTACAGGGGCCTTATCCGCCCATGTATGGAGTATGTCTCACATGTTTGGGGAGGATCCACTCATACAGCTCTCCTAAACAGTGTTGAGTCAAAAGCTTTTCGTCTCATCAACTCCTCTCCTCTGACTGACTGTCTTCAATCTTTAAATCACCGCCGCAATGTTGCTTCTCTTGCTCTCTTCTACGTTATTTTCATGCTCACTGCTCTTCTGAACTTGCTAACTGCATGCCTCCCCCACTCCCGCGGCCTCGCTGCACAAGACTTTCTACTCATTCTCATCCCTATTCTGTCCATCTTCCTAATGCAAGAGTTAATCAGTATCTTTACTCTTTCATCCCTTGCACTGGTAAACTCTGGAACTCTCTTCCTGTTTCTATTTTTCCACTTTCCTATGACTTAAATCTTTTCAAGAGAAGAGTAACAAGACACCTCCCGAACTAAATTGGCCTACCCCTTTGTTTTTATTTTATTCTCTTACTGTCTTCTTTATAGGGACTGGCAACTAAGCGGGCTTTGTGTTACCCATTTTTGTTGTGCCCTTGGCCAGTTCCCTGTGATGTAAAAAAACAAAAAAACAACAACAACAACAACAACTATGTCCTTTTATCACAAACAGTGAATAGAGCTGAATCCGCTAAAACAACGAACCAGTGCAGCATTAGCATCACAAAATATTGATGTTTTTTGTATGTGCTTGCAAAGTAGTATTACATATATTCCACTTTTTTTGTGGCTGTGGGTGGGGACCTGAACTACACGATTTTTCCTTTGGAGGGGGCATGGCCCCTGTTCCTCCCCCCCGGAATCCGCCAGTGAGGTGTACTAATGTGTGTGATGATATGACACGGTTGATTGAATGTGTGGATATGGTATTGAGGCGTTGAATGATGGTAATGATACGTGTGTGAAACTGTTGTATGGAAGTGGCGGATAATGAACATAGCTGCAGGCATGACTGGGTTCATAGTTATAGTTGCCTATCAATATGATTATTATTGCTTAACTTGTTTCTTACTCATTACTTAATTGAATCAAAATGACTGTCAATGATATTGCCATGATTGATTCATTGATTGAAAATCTGAAATGGCGAAAAGTATTGTTAAAATTATTGGGATGTGCCAGCCATCAGGGGTCATAATTCTGGCACTGTGGGAGGAATAAAGAAGCGAAGGGGGGAAAGAGAGGGTGACGTGACAGGGGAGGGGGAAGGAGAAGGGCCTCAGAACAGGATAGTCAAATGAAATGAAAGACTTGTATCAGTTGGAGGAAGGAGCATAGAATGGTGTTGCCATGGGTGACAGGTGGCGGGCCATCACAACAACAACACCTGGGCCACAGCCGCCCTGGCGTGGCCGCTGTCCCCCAGGATAACACAAATATAACAAGACAGGATAGTATTATAATTATAGTGTTGTCTCGTCCCCTTTTTGTATATTATGTGTGACCTCTGGTGGGTCAGCTCTCGCCGGGTTAGCCAGCCACTTGTCTCTGCGTTTAAGTGTTATTTTCTATCTCTTTCCCTCCATAGCTCTTGTGTACAGTAAGCAGTCAATCGAAAGACTCATAGGGGAACGTACTCAGCGTGTACACTTAATAAGTCCATGAAATGACGGTGTCTTGGCAAATCAACTGTAGCATTCACCGCGCTCTCTCTCTCTCTCTCTCTCTCTCTCTCTCATCTCTCTCTCTTTCTCTCATCTCTCTCTTCCTCCTCTTCTCTTCTCTCATCTCTCTATCTTCTCTTCTCTCTCTCTCCTCTCTTCTCTCTCTCTCTCTCATCTCTCCTTCTCTCTCTTCTCTATATATATATATATATATATATATATATGTATAATATATATATATAGTCAGTCCCTCAGTGGTTCCTCACAATCACATCGGCGACGCCAGTGTCTGCGAGGAGAGCGCTGTGACGTCACGTGCAAACCACCTTCGTCCTTCATTCCTCTGCATCGCGCCAGGGCCAGTATACAACAGTGCTGGGAAGGTTTTCGTTGCGATATGCTTACTCTGATGTAATACTCAGCCTTAGTACACAGAGAGAGAGGGAGAGAGAGAGAGAGAGGAGAGAGAGAGAGAGAGAAGAGGAGAGAGAGAGAGAGAGAGAGGAAAAGAGGAGAGACACACACACACCACACAACAACACACACACACACACACACACCCCACACACACACAAAACACACACACACACACACACACACACACATAAACACGCTCAAATACGTGAGTTAGGTCAATTAAGTCCTAATGGATTGCACTATTTATATTAGGCTAAGTGCATCCCCCTGTACGTATGTATGCATATATGTATGTATGCACTATGCATATATGTATGTATGAATAAATGTATGTATGAATGAATGCATGTGTGTATGTTATCTCTCTCTCTCTCCCCTCTCTCTCCTTTTCTCTCTCTCTCTCTCTCTCTCTCTCTCCCCTCTCTCTCTCTCTCTCTCTCTCTCTCTCTCTCTCTCTCTCCTCTCTCCTCTCTTCTCTCTCTCTCTCTCTCTCTCTCTCTCTAAAAAGCTTACAGGTAGTCTTGTAGAAGTCTTGAATTTTATTTGTATTTTGTGTTTGTTCCTTTGACATTAATCCTTGTTTTTATTTCTTTCATCTCCTGTTTCTATTTCATTTCTTGTTCTCTCTTTATTTTCTCTACTCTCTCTTTCACTTCCTTTATCTTTTTTCTTTTAATATCTTTTTCTTTATCTTTTATCTTTCTTTGTCCTCTCTTTCTAAACTTTCCCTCCACTTTTATTTCTCCCTTTAATGATGTTATCTCCCCTTCTGCCATTTACCTAACCTAACCTAACCTAACCTTACCTTACCATACCTAACCTAATCTTACCTTACCTAACATAACATAACATAACATAACATAACTTTACCTAACCTAACCTAACCTAACCTAACCTAAACCTACCTTACCTAACCTAACATAACATAACTAAACTTACCTAACTTTACCTAACCTTACCTAACCTAACCTTGCCTTACCTTACCTTACCTAACCTTACCTAACCTTACCTAACCTAACATACCTTTACCTAACATAATCTTACCTAACCTAACCTAACCTAACCTTACCTTACCTACCTTACCTTGCCTTACCTTACCTTACCTTACCTACCTAACCTAACCTAACCTAACCTAACCTAACCTTACCTTACCTTACCTTACCTTACCTTACCTTACCTTACCTTACCTAACCTAACCTAACCTAACCTTACCTAACCTAACCTAACCTAACCTTACCTTACCTTACCTTACCTTACCTTACCTTACCTTACCTAACCTTACCTTACCTAACCTTACCTTACCTAACCTAACATACCTTTACCTAACATAACTTAACCTAACCTAACTAACCTTACCTAACTTAACCTTACCTAACCTAACATAACTTTACCTAACCTAACCTTACCTAACCTTACCTAATCTTACCTAACCTTACCTAACCTTACCTAACCTTACCTAACCTTACCTAACCTAACCTTACCTAACCTTACCTTACCTTACCTAACCTAACCTAACCTAACCTAACCTAACCTTACCTAACCTAACCTAACCTAACCTAACCTAACCTTACCTAACCTTACCTAACCTAACCTTACCTTACCTTACCTTACCTTACCTTACCTTACCTTACCTTACCTTACCTTACCTTACTATCTATCTATCTATCTATCTATCTATCTATCTATCTATTATCTAATTATCTATATCTCTCTCTCTCTCTCTCTCTCTCTCTCTCTCTCTCTCTCTCTCTCTCTCTCTCTCTCTCTCTTCTCTCTCTCTCTCCTCTCTCTCTCTCTCTCTCTCTCTCTCTCTCTCTCTCTCTCTCTCTCTCTCTCTCTCTCTCTCTTCTATCTATCTATCTATCTATCTATCTATCCATCTCCCCTATTCCATCACCCGTCCTTTATTCTCCCCTCTTTATTTCCCCTTCCCTTCCCTCTCCTCTCCCTTCCTCCCTTTCATATTCCCTACAACTGTTTTATATTTACCCTCAATAATCCTTTACACATTTTTGTTGTTCACGTAATTCCCCCAGACTTTCAACTCGCACATATTGACACATTTTCATCCAATCCTCTCCTAATCCCTTTCTCTCTGTGTCTAATCCTACTGACATATCCTCTTCTCTCCTTTTCCTTATTCATTTTCCTTCTATTTCATTTTTTCTATTCTATCTCTCTTGTCTCTTCTATCTTTTTCTCTTCTTTTTTTTCTCTTTTCTCTTTTTTTCTCTTCTATTTTTTTTTTCTCTTACATCTTTTTTTCTCTTCTAATTTTTTTCTCTTCTTTTTTCTCTTCTATCTTTTTTTCTCTTCTATCTTTCTTTTTCTCTTCTATCTCTTTTTTCTCCTATCTTTTTTTCTCTTCTATTTCTTTTTTTCTCTTCTTTTTTTTCTCTTCTATCTTTTTTCTCTTCTATCTCTCTTGTCTCTTCTATCTCTCTTTTTCTCTATCGCTTTTTCTCTTCTATCTTTTTTCTTTTCTCTTTTTCTCTTCTATCTTTTTTTCTCTTCTTTTTTTCTCTTCCATCTTTTTTTCTCTTCTTTTTTTCTCTTCTATCTTTTTTCTCTTCTATCTTTTTTTCTCTTCTATAATTTTTTCTCCTATCTTTTTTTCTCTTCTATTTTTTTTTCTCTTCTATCTTTTTTCTCTTCTATCTTTTTTCTCTTTTCTTTTTTTCTCTTCTATCTTTTTTTCTCTTCTATTTTTTTTCTCTTCTATCTTTTTTTCTCTTCTATTTTTTTTCTCATCTCTTTTTCTCTTCTCTTTTTTTCTCTTCTATCTTTTTTTCTCTTCTATCTTTCTTTTTCTCTTCCATCTTTTTTCTCTTCTATCTTTTTTTCTCTTCTATCTCTTTTTCTCTTCTATCTTTTTTTCTCTTCTATCTTTTTTTCTCTTCTATCTTTTTTCTCCTCTTTTTTTCTCTTCTATCTCTCTTTTTCTCTTCTATCTTTTTTTCTCTTCTATCTTTTTTACTCTTCTATCTTTTTTCTCTTCTATCTCTTTTTTTTCTCTTTTTCTCTTTTTTCTCTCTTATTTTCCCTTCTATCTCTTTTCTCTCTTCTATCTCTTTTTTTCTTTCTTTTTTCTCCTATCTTTTTCTCTTCTATCTTTTTTTCTCCTATCTTTTTTCTCTTCTATCTTTTTTTCTCTTCTATTTCTTTTTTCTCTTATCTCTCTTTTTTTTCTCTTGTATCTTTTTTTTCTCTTCTATTTTTTTTTCTCTTCTATCTTTTTTTCTCTTCTATTTTTTTTCTCTTTTATCTCTTTTTCTCTTCTATTTTTTCTCTTCTATCTTTTTTTCTCTTCTATCTCTTTTTCTCTTCTTTTTTTCTCTTCTCTTTTTTCTCTTCTATCTTTTTTTCTCCTATCTTTTTTGCTCTTTTATTTCTTTTTTCTCTTTTATCTCTTTCTCTTCTATTTTTTTCTCTTCTATTTTTTTTTCTTCTATCTTTTTTTCTCTTCTATCTTTTTTTCTCCTATTTCTTTTTTTTCTCTTCTATCTCTTATTTTCCCTTCTATCTTTTTATCTCTTCTATCTTTTTTCTCTCTTCTATCTCTTTATTCATCCTCCTCCTATATCTCTTTCTCTTCTATTCTCCTCTATTCATCCTCCTTCTATCTCTTTTTTTTATCTTCTATCTCTTATTTTATCTCTTCTGTCTCATTTTCTTCAGGATATCCTTAGCTCCTTCGTCAGTAAGGGTGTCAGGAGGTGTAGGACTCTTTATGTGGCGTGTCCTTTTGTCCTTTGTATTCAGTCACTCCTTTAGGCTCCTTTACTTCGACTCCTTTGACAGATCCTTCTTCCTTTACGCCTCGAGTTATTTTTCCTTTACTCTTTGTAACTTCCTTATCTTCCTCTGTTCTTCCTATTTATATTTATCTTTTGTTTCTCTTTTCTATTTCACTGTTCCCTCTGATGTTGTTTTTACTCTCTCTCTCTTTTTTTTTTCTCTCTCTCTCTCTCTCTCTCTCTCCTCTCTCTCTCTCTCTCTCTCTCTCTCTCTCTCTCTCTCTCTCTCTCTCTCTCTCTCTCTCTCTCTCTTCTCTCTCTCTTCTCTCCTCTCTTCTCTCTCTCTCTCTCTCTTCTTCTCTCTCTCTCTCCTCTCTCTCTCTCTCTCTCTCTCTCTCTCTCGTCTCTCTCTCTCTCTCTCTCCTCTCTCTCTCTCTCTCTCTCTCTCTCTCTCTCTCTCTCTCTCTCTCTCTCTCTCTCTCTCTCTCTCTCACCAAGTTATTTCTCTTCTTGCATACTTATTTTTTTCTCTCTTTTAACCTTTCATATTTTGCCAGTTATCTCCTCCTCATCCACTTCCTCCTTCATTCACTCCTCCCTCTCCTTCCTTTCTTCCTTCCTTCCTCCTTCTCTCCCTGGCTTCCCTACTTTCTTTCCAAATTACCTGAGGCAGGGAAGAGGAGGAGGAGGAGGAGGGGGGAAGGGTTTAAAGTGAAGATGTAAGATGCTCAACTTATCCTCTCTCAGCGTCATTCCTCCTCCTCCTCCTCCTCCTCCTCCTCCTCTCCTCCTCCTCCTCCTCCTCCTCCTCCTCCTCTTTCCTCCATCTTTTAGAGGACGCGAGTGCAAAGTGAGTTAAGGTGAAGAGGGTGAGGGAACGGAGGGGAATAGGAGAGGGGAAGGGGAGAAGGAGGATATGGAGGATGTAAAAGTAGTTCAAACTTGTTATTTTTTATTTTTGATGGATGTTTCTCTCACTTGGGTTGTGTTGGTGAGTATGTCGGACAAGAGTGTTATTTTCTATCTCTTTCCCTCCATAGCTCTTGTGTACAGTCAGCAGTCACTCGAAAGACTCATAGGGGAACGTACTCAGCTTGTACACCTAATAACTCCATGAAATGACGGTGTCTTGGCAAATCAACTGTAGTATTCACCGCGGCCTATAGTCCCTCTGGTCTCACAATCACATCGGCGACGCCAGTGTCTGCGAGGAGAGCGCTGTGACGTCACGTGCAAACAACCTTCATTCCTCTGCATCGCGCCAGGGCCAGTATACAACAGTGCTGGGAAGGTTTTCGTTGCGATATGCTTACTCTGATGTAAATACTCAGCCTTAGTACAGAGAGAGAGAGAGAGAGAGAGAGAGAGAGAGAGAGAGAGAGAGAGAGAGAGAGAGAGAGAGAGAGAGAGAGAGAGAGAGAGAGAGAGAGAGAGAGAGAGAGAGAGAGAGAGAGAGGAAGGGGCAAGTTGGTATCTCTATCTTATGTTTTCCATCATGCTACGTGTATTATTCCAGTGTGGTAATTAACGCCACTGTTGACCCTTCACACCGGGCTGGTCATTAGGAAAGCAGGTAAACATGTACTTAGAGGAAGGACAAGTGAGGTAGTGCTTCCTTGTGTCACGTGACGTATGGTCCTCACTGCGGTAGGTCATTGAGACGGAGATGAGCACTGTGGGGAGGCGCCTTTTGCTTTTTTGTCGTTTTAGCTTTTTAGAGTTTTCTGAGGCTTGATTTTTTTTTTTATTGAATTTTTAATTTCTCTTTCTCTCATTTATCCTTGTTTGTCTTTCCCCTTTATCTTTTTTGTCTCCGCACCTTTTTTTTATGGTCTAACGTGTCCCCTTCCCTTCCCTTCCCTTCCCTTCCCTTCCCTTCCCTTTCCCTTCCCTTTCTTCCCTTCCCTTTTCTTCCCTTCCCTTCCCTTCCCTTCCCTTCCCTTACCTTACCTTCCGTTCCCTTCCCTTCCCTTCCCTTCCCTTTTCTTCCCTTCCCCTCCCTTCCCTTCCCTTCCCTTCCCTTCCCTTCCCTTCCCTTCCCTTCCCTTTTCTTCCCTTCCCTTCCCTGCCCTTCCCTGCTCTTCCCTTCCCTTCCCTTCCCTTCCCTTCCCTTCCCTGCCCTTCCCTTCCCTTACTCCTTCCACCTTCCCCTCCTCCTTTTTTTATATATTTATTATTTATTATTAATTTTTTTCTTACTTTATTGTTGTATTCTTATAGGCACAGACCACACACACACAGTCATCAGCTTCAGCTGGACTACTGAGAGAACTATCTTTGACTTTACAGGAATGTGTAGATTATTCCTAGCTTAATATACATACATGAGTACTTACTCTAATTGTATATTTCTCTATTTCACTACTAATTTCTTTCCTTCCTTCCCTTCCCTTCCCTTCCCTTCCCTTCCTTCCTTCCTTCCTTCCTTCCTTCCTTCCTTCCCTTTATTTCCCTTCCCTTCCACCCTCTCTTCCTTCCTTTCCCTTCTCTTCCACTTTCCTGTCCCTTCCTCCCTTCCACTTCCTGTCCCTTCCTCCCTTCCACCTTCCTGTCCCTTCCTCCCTTCCACCTTCCTGTTCCTTCCTCCCTTCCACCTTCCTGTTCCTTCCTCCCTTCCACCTTCCTGTCCCTTCCTCCCTTCCACCTTCCTGTCCCTTCCTCCCTTCCCTTCCTTTCCCTCCCCTCCCCCCTTCACTACAAATTCACATATCAAACTCAAGCATTTTTCCTTTACTTCAACCTTTCATCATGTCTTCTTCATACCTTCGTCCCCCTCCCTCCTCCTCCCCTCTTTCCCTCTCCCTCCCCTTATTCCCCTCTACCCCTTCCCCCTTTTATCTTCCTCCTCTACCCCTCCCCCCTTTACCTCCATCCACTCCCTCCTCTTCCCCTCTTTACCTTCCCCCCTCCTCTTCCCCTCTTCACCGTCCCCCTCTCTTCCCCTCTTACCTTCCTCCTCTTCCCCCCTCCCTCCATCCCTCTCTTCTTTATGCCTCCATCCATGTCCCTTCCTTCTGGCTTCTCTCCTTTGCTACCTCCCTCCTCCCTTCCCCCCCCCCCCCCGCCCCCCTCCTTGTCGCGTCAGCTGGTCTCCATGGTTCAAACTCTCAGGCTTACCGAGTTAGTCCCTGTTGGAGGTGTGTTGGGACAAAGTTATTCTGATGCTAAAGGGAAAAGATGGTCACCCCGCGCCGCCCTTTACTTTGATTAGCTCGGGTTGGGTTGTCTTGCTGTACTTGTCTTTTTGGTTTTATCTTTTTTTCTTATTCTCGATTTTGTAAACTTTTTAAACAATTTTTTGGGGGGGTGTTCTCCTTGTGGGTTGGTTGTATGGTGATGGTGGTGGTAGTAGTAGTAGTAGTAGTAGTAGTAGTAGTAGTAGTAGTAGTAGTAGTAGTAGTGGTGGTGGTGGTGGTTGTGGTTGTGGTGTGGTGGTGGTGGTGGTAGTAGTAGTAGTAGTAGTGGTGGTGGTGGTGGTGGTGGTAGTATAGTAGTAGTAGTAGTAGTAGTAGTTGTGTGGTGGTGGTGGTGGTGGTGGTGGTGGTGGTGGTGGTGGTGGTGGTGTGGTGGTGGGTGGTGGTGGTGGTGGTGGTGGTGGTGGTGGTGGTGTGTGGTGGTGGTGGTGGTGGTGGTGGTGGTGGTGGTGGTGGTGTGTAGTAGTAGTAGTAGTGTGGTGGTGGTGGTGGTGGTGGTGGTGGTGGTGGTAGTAGTAGTAGTAGTAGTAGTGGTAGTAGTAGTAGTGGTGGTGGTGTGTGGTGTGTGGTGGTGGTGGTGTGTGGTGGGGGGTAGTGTGTAGTAGTTGTAGTGGTGAGTAGTAGTAGTAGTAGTAGTAGTAGTGTGTAGTAGTAGTAGTAGTAGTAGTAGTGGTAGTAGTAGTAGTAGTGTAGTAGTAGTATAGTAGTAGTAGGGAGTAGTAGTAGTAGTAGTAGTAGTAGTTAGTAGTAGTAGTAGTATAGTAGTTAGTGTTAGTATAGTGGAGTAGTAGTAGTAGTAGTAGTAGTAGTAGTGTATAAAGTTTGTTTTTAATCTTGTTTCCTTGGACGTGTTTCGAAATAAATATATGATATATATTTTTTCAAATTTATTTTACGAACATTTTTGCTTCGTTTTATCTTTTGAGTGTCGCACTTTATCTGGTTTTGTTTATATATTTTCTTCATCCAAACATGAATACTTTTCTTTCAATTTAGTTCAGTCAGCATAATTTTACCTCGGCTATATTTTTTCCTTGCACCTTTTATGTCTTGATTTACCTTACCTGACTGTAACTTACCTAACTTTCATCATGTCTTACCCAACTTTGCTTCGTTTACCTTATTTATCCCCCCGTACTTACCTCTCCTTGCCTCTTTCCCCTCCCGGCTTACCTATCCTCTTCGCCGTACTTACCTCTCCTTGCCTCTTTCCCCTCCCAGCTTCTCTTCGCCAAGCTTCCCCTAGTCTCCCTCATCAAGGCGCGCCCCAAAATTTAGCCCCCTTAGCCCCCCGCCTTACCTGCCGTTACCCTGCCCACCTGTGCTGATTACCCACATGCACCTTAATTAACCTTGCAATTTTTTTTTTTTACATTTGATAATGCCTGTAGGCGTTGTAGGCGTGAGACCTCCAGGGCTAGGATGACAGGCCCTGGAGGTTCACTTGAGAGCTGGATGGTTGGCCCTCGTCCGTGGTGGTGCAGGCAGGATTTTTAGAGTGACGCCTACATGTAATTAGATCATGCCTCATGCATCATTAATCATGCCGCCCCCCTGTGTCCTCCGATGCACTCGCAATCAAAGGCAGAGTTAATGGACAGCATGTGGGTGTTCTTAGTGAACATCGACAGTGCAGAAAGATTTTAAGTGGATTTTGGTTCACATCGGGATAGAACTCGGGTCGCCGAGAACGCCACTCGGAGACGCTAACCATTCTGCTACCGTCTCCCCTAAATCTTACCTTCATCTCGTTCATTTTTTGTCCATTTGCGAACTCGTTATACGGTAAGAAGCCTTTTTCTTTCTACAGTCAACAAGAAGAAAAGAGAGAGAGGCAATGCATGATAACAATAATTATAATAGTAATGATAATAATAATAACAACAACTACAATTTTATTACGCCACAAGACACAGATCAGGTATATGACATTATATTACACGTTACACTACAGGTATATTACACGTACAAAACACAGATAAACAAGAGGGAATAGGGAGTGGGGAAGAGATAGGCGAAGAGCAAGAGAGGTGAAGGAGGGAGAGGGAAAGGAAGGAAGGTGAGGGTGAGGGGAGGTATAGAAATTGGGAAAGTCAGTCTTGTGTAATTTGATGTTTTGAGGGGAGAGAAGGAGGGGAAGGAGAGGGGGAAGAGGGGAAGGAGGGGGAGAAGGGAGGTATTGAGGAACTGTCAAAGAAGGGCCGAGCGTGGAAGTGGTTATCAGAGAGAGAGAGAGAGAGAGAGGAGAGAGGAGAGAGAGAGAGAGAGAGGAGAGAGAGAGAGGGGAGGGGGAGAGAGAGAGAGAGAAGAGAGAGAGAGATGGGGGAGAAGAAGAGAGAGAAGGAGAGAAAGAGTGAGAAGGGGGAGATAGAGAGAGAAAAGAGTAAAAGGAGAAAAAGAGATAAAAATGAGAGAGAGAGAAGAGAGAGAGAGAGAGAGAGAAGAGAGATGAGAGAGAGAGAGAGAGAGAGAGAGAGAGAGAGAGAGAAGAGTTAAAGTTTAGAAGAGGAAGAAAAAGCTAGAGGTGATACTTAGGATAATCTTTTTTCACTTAGCCTAACTTTTTTTTTGTTCTGTAAAGGCAAGAGGAAGGAAAGAATGGAATGTGTGAGAGAGAGAGAGAGAGAGAGAGAGAGAGAGAGAGAGAGAGAGAGAGAGAGAGAGAGAGAGGAGAGAGAGAGAGAGAGAGAGGCTGGAAGAAAGGAAAATAGATATAGAATAATTGGGATATATACATTTTTTGGGGAGACAAGAAAAAATAAAGATTGAGAGACTTTTGATGACATCGAGAGACCAGAAATAAATACTAGATATAAAAAGAAGCGAGAGAGAGAGAGAGAGAGAGAGAGAGAGAGAGAGAGAGAGAGAGAGAGAGAGAGAGAGAGAGAGAGAGAGAGAGAGAGAGAGAGAGAGAGAGAGAGAGAGAGAGAGAGAGAGAGAGAGCAACAAATCAATACACAGGAATAAGAATACAGAAATAGAAGACTTAAAGATGATGATGGTCAGTATGGAATGAGAAATAGAGATGAGATAAAGAAGAAGAAGAAAGAAGAGATGATAAAGATGAGATAAAGAGATTTAAAGATGAGAGACACTGTAGAAAGAAGAGAAAATATAGATGAAAAAAAACTAGGAGAGGAGGAAGTAAGGATATCAGAAATGGAAAATATGAGGAAAAAATAAAATGGACATCAACATTTTCAGAACGGAGGACAGGGATGAAGAGAAAAAAAAAATGAAGGAATAAAAAATAGATAGCTGGGGGAAAGAGGGAAAACAGAACAGAATAAGAAAATAAATATAAATATGAAAAGGATGAAGTAGAGAGACAGAGAAAACAAGGCTATTAACAAGGAGGAGAAAAGAAGAAGAAAAAGGAGGAGGGAAAGAGGGAAAACAGAACAGAATAAGAAAATAAATATAAATATGAAAATGATGAAGTAGAGAGACAGAGAAAACAAGGCTATTAACAAGGAGGAGGAAAAAAGAAGAAGAAGAAGAAAAAGAAGGAGGAGAAGGAGAAGATTGAAGAAGACAAAAAAGAAGAAAAAATTGAACAAAATATAAATAAAAAGAAAGAAGAAGAAGGAGAAGGAAGAGGAGGAGGAGGAGGAGAAAGAGGAGGAGGAGGAGAGAGGAGGAGTGTATGGAACAGTTCCCAGCCTTAAATGTCTTGTGCCCCAATGGTTCCAAAAGTCTTCAGGCAGAAAATGACTCGCTGACTGAGGGTTAAGGAAGGGGAAGAGGGGAGGGTAAGGGAAGAGGAGGGAGGGTAAGGAAGGGGAGGTAGGGGAAGGGGAGAGGAGGGAATGTAAGGGGTATGAAAGAGGGGAGAAAGGAGGGGAAAGGATGAGGGGAGGAGGTAGGGGAAGGGAAAAGGGGGGAAGGTAGGGGAGGGGAGGTAGTACAGCTTTCGAGCAATGGAAGAGAGTGGGAAGGTGAGGTTGTGTAAGAGAGAGAGAGAGAGAGAGAGAGAGAGAGAGAGAGAGAGAGAGAGAGAGAGAGAGAGAGAGAGAGAGAGAGAGAGAGAGGAGAGAGAGAGAGAGTTATCAGAGCGAAGAAAGAGGAACCAAGGGAAATGAAAGGAGTGACAAGGAAAGGAGATGGCGAGGGGATGGAAGGGAGGGAAAACAAGGAAATGAGGGGAGAGGGAAGGAGGGGAGGGAAGTAAGGAGAGGGGAGAGCAGGAGGGGAGGGAGGAAAGAGAGGGAAATGGAAGAGTTTATCAGGTTAGATTGTGATGCCATGTTCCTATTTTCTCTCTCGTTTCTTTATATTTTTGTTGAATTTTTTGTTTTGTTCTTTTCTCTAAACTTATTTCGGTGATTTTTTCTTGGGGATTTTATGTTCTTCTGTTATTGTTCTGTTATTGTTGTTGTTGTTGTTGTTGTTGATATTTTTCAGTAATTAGTGGTAGATAAATGTGTCTTTCTCTTATAGTAGTTCCTTAATTAAAGACAAGACGAAGGATATTATTATGAAGGAGAATGTGGAAAGGATATGTGCAAAAAAAAATGGAGAAGGTAACAACAACAACAACAACAAACTCAACCCTTGCATAATATCTCATTCCTACCACCACCACCACCACCACCACCACCACCACCACCACCACCACACCACCACCACCACCACCACCACCACCACCACCACCACCACCACCACCACCACCACCACCACCATGTTTTATGTGCTGTATTATTGTAGTCGCAGTATTTTGTCTGTGCAGAACCATTATAACAAAATTGAAGATATGATAAAAAGTGTATTTCAGTCCGCAACACAGCAAACAAAGAAACATGAAAATAATAAAGCTAGACTGAATTAGGCAAGTTCTTCCTTTCTTCTCCACCGCCAACCCACCCGATTTACATTTTTTTCCTTCCTTCCTTCGTATTATATTTTACCCGAGCCATCCCTACAAATGTGTTCCCTTTTTCCCCATGGCAGGTAAAGTGGTCCCCTTTCAGCATGTCTAAGAGGTACCTTTTCCGTCCTTTTCCTTATAGCCAGCCAGTCCATAGCCATAGTAGTCCATGTAAATGTAGCCATAGACTACATAAATTATGTCCTTCTTTCCCTTCTCTTCCTTCTTTATAGTTAAAAAAAATGTTCTTTCTTTTTTCCCCGTCCTTCACATGTCCTTCTTTCCCTTTTCTTCTTTCGTTATTGTATAAAAAATGTTCTTCACTTTTTTTCCTGACTAGTCCACCAAAATTTTCTATCGTTTTCCCTTTTAGTTTAACAGTTCTGTCCTTTAGTCCTGCACCTTCCCTCCTTCCCTCCTGTACTTCACTTCCTCAATTGTCGTCCTTCCCTTCCTCAGCCCTTCTGCAGTAGGTACTCCCCCCCTCCTTTCCCCCACCACCATAAGGCGTTAAGGTCCTCCTGAGGCTGCAGTATCGCTAATCCACCTCCAATCACACTCAACACTTCCCTCCCTCGCCGTGGCTTTACTGAAGAGACCGGCGGGTGTTTCCTCCTTACCTTACTTCCTCTT
>JACEEZ010015748.1:392500-395000 GCA_016584305.1 Chionoecetes opilio
AATAAAAAAATTTCCCTCCATTAATAACAAAAAATCTTTTTTCCTTCTATTAATAAAAAAAATCTTTTTCCTTCTATTATCAAAATAAAATCTTTTTTCCTTCTATTAATAACAAAAAATCTGTTTTCCTTCTGTTAATAACAAACAAAAAATTTCCTTCTAAATCAACAAAAAATCTTTTTTCCTTCTATTAATAAAATATTTTTCCTTCTAATATCAATTTTTTTTTTTTACTTCTTTTAATAATAAAATATCTTTTTTCCTTCTATTAGTAACAAAAAATCTTTTTTCCTTTTATTATCAACAAAAAATCTCTTTTCCTTCTATTAATAACAAAAAATCTTTTTTCCTTCTATTAATAACAAAAAATCTCTTCCTTCAATTATCAACAGAAAATCTTTTTTCCTTCTATTAATAAAAAAAAATCTTTTTTCCTTCTAATATCAACAACAACAAAAATTTCCTGCTATTAATAACAAAAAATCTTTTTCCATCTAATATCAACAAAAAATCGTTTTTCCTTCTATTAATAACAAAAAATCTTTTTTCCTTCTATTAATAACAAAAAATCGTTTTTCCTTCTATTAATAAAAATTCTTTTTTCCTTCTATTAAGAACAAAAAATCTTTTTTCCTTCCAATATCAACAAAAAATCTTTTTTCCTTCTATTCTATTATTAACAACCTCATAATACACAATTGTTACTGAGATCATTTAGACGTATATTCGTAAATAAAAAAAATCTTATTTTCAGCCTGCAAAATTCCTCAAAATTCTGGCCTTATTGGGTTGTTGGCATTTTACTGCGAAACTATTGACCTAAGAAGAAATATGATAAAAAATAAATTATTTCCAGTTTCACGAGATCTATCCAATGGCACTATTCGTTTTGTCCTAACATGTCACGTTTTTGAGATATATCAATTTGTTTACATTTTCGAAAATAAATATTTGTGGCCTTATTTATGCATACATTTTAATTCCACATATACCACTGGGACGGCCGTCAGGAGCTGCATCATTTATGTTCTATACCGTTTTGTCCTTACGTTTATGGTTCCTGAGATATTAATGAAAATGTGATTTAAAAAAAAAAAATCCTGGGCCTTCAGATTTTTGGGGAAAATAAATATCACCGGATTTGGATGAAACTTGGTTTATAGGGGCTTCTTCTGATGATGATCACGAATCTGGTCTTCGTTTTCCGATATTTGGTCCTAAAAGCAATTTCTTTTCCCTTTGTAAGCTTATTTACCCCCGTAAATGCATACAAACAAGATTCTATCTCCACACATACTCATCTTTGGGAGAAGTACATAGAACAACAATTATTAACACCGTCATTATACACAATTGTTACTGAGATAATTTTCACGTATATATGTAAATAGAATATGAAAAAAATTCTGGCTGCAAATTTCCACAAAATTTTTTGCGGAAACGTGCCCATCAAACATCGTTGGCTTGTTAAAAAAAAAAAAAAAAAATCCTTCTATTAATATTTTTTTTTTTTTTTCCTTCTTTTAATAACAATCTTTTTTCATTCTAAAAAAAAAAAAAAAAAATCCTTCTATTAATAACAAAAAATCTTTTTTCTTTCTATTAATAAAAAAAAATCTTTTTTCATTCTATTAATAACAAAAAATCTTTTTCCCTTCTATTAATAAAAAATCTTTTTCCTTCTATTAATAACAAGTAATCTTTTTTTCATTCTAATATCAACAAAAATTTTTTTTTCCTTCTATTAATAACAAAAAATCTTTTTTCCTTCTAATATCAACAACAAATCTTTTTTCTTTCAATTAATAACAAAAAATCTTTTTTCCTTCTATTAATAACAAAAAATCTTTTATCCTTCTATTAATAAAAAAATATCTTTTTTCCTTCTATTAATAACAAAAAATCGTTTTTCCTTCTATTAATAACAAAATCTTTTTTCATTCTAATAACAAAAAATCTTTTTTCATTCTATTAATAACAAAAAATCTTTTTTCTTTCTATTAATAAAAAAATAAAAAAATCCTATTTATAACAAAAACATCTTTTTTCCTTCTATTAATAACAAAAAATCTTTTTTCCTTCTAATATCAACAAAAAATCTTTTTTCCTTCTATTAATAACAAAAACTCTTTTCCTTCTATTAATAACAAAAAAATCTTTTTTCCTTCTATTAATAACAAAAAATATTTTTTCTTTATATTAATAACAAAACAAAAATTTCCTTCTATTAATAAAAAAAAATATTTTTTCCTTCTATTAATAACAAAACAAAAAATTTCCTTCTATTAATAACAAAATATCTTTTTTCCTTCTATTAATAACAAAAAATCTTTTTTCATTCTATTAATAACAAAAAATCTCTTCCTTCTATTATATCAACAAAAAATCTTTTTTCCTTCTATTAATAAAAAAAAATCTTTTTTCCTTCTATTAATACAAAAAAAAATTCCTTCTAATATCAACAAAAAATCTTTTTTCCTTCTATTAATATCAAAAAATC
>JACEEZ010015748.1:400000-411648 GCA_016584305.1 Chionoecetes opilio
ACACGCCAATGTTGGTTTCGATGAGCAATCTTGTCCACAACAATAACACAGCGGCTTGCAGTGGTGCTATACTCCACAATGCAGTCCAGTGGCAGGCGTGGACTAAGCTTTGTCTTCGGCTGCCACTGCTTTTATTGCTAGTGGCTTTGTTGGTTCTGTATATTTGGATATTAAAGTATATTTGTAATTAGTCTTTTTCAGGGAACGTATATGTCGAAGTATAAATAGATGTTAATTAATTTATATCAGGCATATTATGTCTTAATGTACTTATTTTCACATAAATTAAAGTATTTAAAGACATTGGGAACCCTTGTGATGTGTTGTGTGGTGTTGGCGGAAGAGGTGGAAGACTGGCAGGGCTTGAAGTGAATTAGAAAGATGATGAAGTGAAGTGAGGTTACTTCACTTAACCCCTTGAGGCCCAGAACGTATTTTCCATTGTAATTTGGGTACCATTAGACGATTTTTAGTGAATATAAGCAATATTTTATAAATATGACTGTTTAGTATCCTTGTTGACTAACTAATATGGTAAATTTAGTTACTTTTCGTAATTTTATGGCTAACGACAGACGATTTTCTATAGCAAAGGCAAGATCTGGGCGTGAAGGGTTTAAGTGAAAGTTAATAATGATCGTAGTGTAGTAATGTAAAAAAAATCGCAGTGTAAATACGTGAAAGACATCACGATAAAATGAATCGCATGTCTTTTACTGTAGTATTTGTTTTCATATTAATTTGTCTCTTGGAAAAGATAATATAATTAAGTATTGATAGCGAAGCATTGATGTGGAAAGTGAAGTAAAGCATTGATGTCGAAAGTGATGCTAAGAAGCGTATAGTTTGAAAGATGTGTATTATAACTGGATAGAGAAGAAAATTGAATCATTATAGTATGTTGAAATGGCACAACACTTCCTTTCCAAATCAGAACTATAAAGGAAAAAAATGAAGATAATAGAATGAGGCTGTGGGTGTAATTACATGAGTGAGGTAATAGATAAGTGAGAATAATGAAGAAAATAACAATACAAAATGTGAGATATATTCGAGAAAGCGAAGCGGGATAAAAGTCAGAAAGATGGATTAAAACCGTTGTTGAGCAGACATGTTAACCCCTTCACGCCCAGATTTTTCCTTTGCTATGAAAAATTGTCTGTTGTTAGCCATAAAATTACAAAAAGTCACTGAATATACCAAATTAGCTAGTGGACAAGGATACTAAACAGGTCATAGCTATACAATATTGCTGATATTCACTAAAAATCGTATAATGGTACCCAAATTACAATGGAAATTACGTTCTGGGTGTGAAGGGGTTAAAAAATAAGAAAAATAATAAAGGTTCTAGGTAATAATACTAGTCGCGGCGTGAAGTGAGTTATAATGTGACAGGAACATAAGTTAGCGAAATAAAAGTTGGAAAGTGGAACAAAAATATCATGTATAGTTTCTGTTAGTTGGACATGCAGTGTTGAAGGGAAAAATACATGAAGCATCTGTACATGTGTTATAGTATATTTTTTTTTATCGAGGTAAAAATTCCTGCCCCCTTGCTGCTTACTGACTGATATTTAATGCCAAGAAGGGTTCTACGCTTCTTCAAAATTTCAGTTGTATTTTATCATAGTTAACCCTATTATCAGGTAAACATAGGCATCATTTTAAGCATGAGACCTTAATTAAGATAGAAGAAATTTTGGCGTCGTTAAAAAAAAAATAAGTATTAGTAGTTGAGTTTCATGATAGTAATCATAATAATAGTAATAGTAGTAATGGTACAGTTGAATAGTTAGTCATAGTAGTTAGTAATAGTAATAGTAGTTAGTAATAGTAGTAATAGTAGTATATATTACATGTACGTAGTTCAGTTGCATAGTTAATGACGTCATGTTAACTCTCTCTCTCTCTCTCTCTCTCTCTCTCTCTCTCTCTCTCTCTCTCTCTCTCTCTCTCTCTCTCTCTCTCTCTCTCTCTCTCTCTCTCTCTCTCTCTCTCTCTTAAAGTGCTCGGGCTTCTATATTGACAAGAAAAAGATAAATACAAGCCTGCTCATATATGTTAATTAGTGTTTCAGTATTCATATCTCTTGATTAGAATATTTGAATAGTTAAAACAAAAATGTGCTGCTGTTGTTGTTGCCAGAAAAGTACGTGTTTTCAGATTTTTTTTTTATTTTATATTAGTTTACAGGATTCCTCAGCTTCCTCTCTCTCTGTCTGTCTGTCTGTCTGTCTGTCTGTCTGTCTGTCTGTCTGTCTGTCTGTCTGTCTGTCTGTCTGTCTGTCTGTCTGTCTGTCTGTCTGTCTGTCTGTCTGTCTGTCTGTCTGTCTGTCTGTCTGTCTGTCTGTCTGTCTGTCTGTCTGTCTCTCTCTCTCTCTCTCTCTCTCTCTCTCTCTCTCTCTCTCTCTCTCTCTCTCTCTCTCTCTCTCTCTCTCTCTCTCTCTCTCTCTCTCTCTCTCTCTCTCTCTCTCTCTCTCTCTCTCTCTCTCTCTTGCTCGCTCTCTCTCTCTCTCTCTCTCTCTCCTCTCTCTCTCTCTCTCCTCTCTCTCTCTCTCTCTCTCTCTCTCCTCTCCTCTCTCTCTCTCTCTCTCTCTCTCCACCCATCCCTCCCTCCCTCCCTTCCTCTTTCTTCATCTCGCATAAATTTTGGTAAACTCGGTGAGGGCTCAAGAGAGTGGAGGGAGGGAGGGAGGGAGGGAGGAGAGAGGGGAGAGAAAACATGATTATTCCTCCTCCTCCTCTTCCTCCTTTCTTCTTTCTCTGCTCTAGATGAAGTTTTTGTTCATATTTGCTATTACTGAGATCTCCCTTTTGCATTTCATTAACTAATCTCTCTCTCTCTCTCTCTCTCTCTCTCTCTCTCTCTCTCTCTCTCTCTCTCTCTCTCTCTCTCTCTCTCTCTCTCTCTCTCTCTCTCTCTCTCTCTCTCTCTCTCTCTCTCTCTCTCTCTCTCTCTCTCTCTATCTCTCTAACACACACACACAAACACACATCGTCTTCCTCTGATAATCTCGCTGAAATAGCTCTCCCGAAACTCTTCCTCCTCCTCTTCTTCCTCTTCCTCCTTCTCCTCCTCCTCCTCCTCCCTCCTCCTCTTCTCCTCCTCCCTCCTCCTCCTCCCTCCTCCTCCTCCTCCTCCTCCTCCTCCTCCTCCTCCTCCTCTTCCTCCTTCCTTAGAGAGAGAGAGAGAGAGAGAATTTTCTTGCCTTGTTTCCTCAGTGGGCTTATATACTCGTGTTATTATTTTCGGCTTATAATGTTTCATCCCATTATTTTGAGTCTCAGTTCCCAGTTGCTGATGTTTGTGTTTGAATTAATGTGGAAGGAAGTCAAATGAAACTATACTATATGGTTTGTGCCTATATGACGATTATTACTCTTTGTTTTGTTAGTATTACCAGAAAGAGGCACGCAGTATATATTGTGGGATATAAGTAACGAAAGTATTGATGATTGTTAGTAGAGACATCGGTAAAATTAACCAAGGAAACGAAAGTAATAAGACGGAAAGAAATTCAGTAAAAGTCTTGTCTAATAATAATCTCGGGTTGCTACCGCGATATTAATTAAAAACAAAACACTGTGATGGTCTATACTGAGTAAAATACAAACCAAAGATTATGGCTGTGATTAAATTACAACAGTGTCGGCCGTGAAAAATAAAAGGAAAAGAGACAAGGAAAACATTAACAAGGGAAAACATGAAGTTTCATGTGCTGTACCAAAGACTATAGAGTAGTCTTTGGCTGTACCTTGAAAAAATAATAGTCACTTCACTTTGTATACGAAAAACATACCTCTTGAAACAACCTTGTATATTGTAAATTCGCACTGTATTGATGTAGTATAAGTCATAAAGGCACCATTATGATTACCATAGGCTTGAAGGAAATTAATGCGTCAAGGCGTTAAATGATTAATAAAGAAGGGAAGGTATGTGACGTAACTATTATTTGTCCCGCCGTCTTGAGACAAGCCGCGCCGCCGCCATGTTGATTTTGTTTCTAGTGACCAAAACGCGGTTGTGCCTTTATTATGGAGTCTTCCCCCCCCTTCCCCGCTCCCTACAGGCTCCCCATGAAGCAGGTGGGTGCATGCGTGATCAGAGCAACGTTCAAGTAGGTCCTGTAGCCTGTAGGTGTGTGTATTGGGGCAGGACGAGGAGTGTTGTGGGTGTTGGGATGGCGCGCTGGCGTGGTGCAGGCTGGGTGTGTTGTCCTGTCACCAGTTTTCTGTCTTTCTTTCTATTTCTATGTATGTTTCTATTTCTATGTATGTTTCTATTTCTATGTATGTTTCTATTTCTATGTATGTTTCTATTTCTATGTATGTTTCTATTTCTATGTATGTTTCTATTTCTATGTATGTTTCTGATTTCTATGTATGTTTCTATTTCTATGTATGTTTCTATTTCTATGTATGTTTCTATTTCTATGTATGTTTCTATTTCTATGTATGTTTCTATTTCTATGTATGTTTCTATTTCTATGTATGTTTCTATTTCTATGTATGTTTCTATTTCTATGTATGTTTCTATTTCTATGTATTTTCTATTTCTATGTATGTTTCTATTCTATGTATGTTTCTATTTCTATGTATGTTCATTTCTATGTAGTTTCTATTTCAATGTATGTTCTATTTCTATGTATGTTCTATTTCTATGTATGTTTCTATTTCTATGTATGTTTCTATTTCTATGTATGTTTCTATTTCTGTGTGTTTCTATTTCTATGTATGTTTCTATTTCTATGTATGTTTCTATTTCTATGTATGTTTCTATTTCTATGTATGTTTCTATTTCTATGTATGTTTCTATTTCTATGTATGTTTCTATTTCTATGTGTTTCTATTTCTATGTGTTTCTATTTCTATGTATGTTTCTATTTCTATGTATGTTTCTATTTCTATGTATGTTTCTATTTCTATGTATGTTTCTATTTCTATGTATGTTTCTATTTCTATGTATGTTTCTATTTCTATGTATGTTTCTATTTCTATGTATGTTTCTATTTCAATGTATGTTTCTATTTCTATGTATGTTTCTATTTCTATGTATGTTTCTATTTCAATGTATGTTTCTATTTCTATGTGTTTCTATTTCTATGTGTTTCTATTTCTATGTATGTTTCTATTTCATATGTATGTTTCTATTTCTAGTATGTTTCTATTTCTATGTATGTTTCTATTCAATGTATGTTTCTATTTCTATGTATGTTTCTATTTCAATGTATGTTTCTATTTCTATGTATGTTTTCTATTTCTATGTATGT
Organism: Chionoecetes opilio; assembly: GCA_016584305.1. Taxonomy (NCBI): domain Eukaryota; kingdom Metazoa; phylum Arthropoda; class Malacostraca; order Decapoda; family Majidae; genus Chionoecetes; species Chionoecetes opilio. The sequence continues at coordinate 405,277 of JACEEZ010015748.1, forward strand.
TTCTATTTCTATGTGTTTCTATTTCTATGTGTGTTTCTATTTCTATGGATGTTTCTATTTCTATGTATGTTTCTATTTCAATGTATGTTTCTATTTCTATGTATGTTTCTATTTCTATGTATGTTTCTATTTCTGTATGTTTCTATTTCTATGTGTATTTCTATGTGTTTCTATTTCTATGTATGTTTCTATTTCTATGTATGTTTCTATTTCTATGTATGTTTCTATTTCTATGTATGTTTCTATTTCTATGTATGTTTTCTATTTCAATGTATTGTTTCTATTTCTATGTATGTTTTCTATTTCTATGTATGTTTCTATTTCTATGTATGTTTCTATTTCTATGTATGTTTCTATTTCTATGTGTTTCTATTTCTATGTATGTTTCTATTTCTATGTATGTTTCTATTTCTATGTATGTTTCTATTTCTATGTATGTTTCTATTTCTATGTATGTTTCTATTTCTATGTATGTTCTTATTCTATGTATGTTTCTATTTCAATGTATGTTTCTATTTCTATGTATGTTTCTATTTCTATGTATGTTTCTATTTCTATGTATGTTTCTATTTCTATGTATGTTTCTATTTCTATGTATGTTTCTATTTCTATGTATGTTTCTATTTCTATGTATGTTTCTATTTCTGTGTGTTTCTATTTCTATGTATGTTTCTATTTCTATGTATGTTTCTATTTCTATGTATGTTTCTATTCTTGTATGTTTCTCTATTTCTATGTATTTTTTCCTATTTCTATGTATGTTCCTATTTCATGTATGTTCCTATTTCAATGTATGTTTCTATTTCTATATGTTTCTATTTCTATGTATGTTCCTATTTCTATGTATGTTCTATTTCTATGTAGTTCCTATTTCTATGTATGTATCTATTTCTATGTATGTTTCTATTTCAATGTATGTTTCTATTTCTAGGTATGTTTCTATTTCTAGATATGTTTCTATTTCTATATCCAGGGACGATTTCATGACTTTTCTTGACTCCTGTGTCTAACCATGGTTGTGAAATGTAGTGTCTGTGTATATAGGTGTCAGTGGTGAGAAGGGAGGAGGAAAGTGTGTGTGTGTGTGTGTGGTTCAGTACTATCGCCTCAGTAAACACTCATTTACCTTTATTTCTGTGGTAAGCTGTGAGGCGTTTCAGTTATTCATTGCACAAATAATACTGGAAATACACCACTCTGTCTTCCATCTAACCTCTAAAGCCCGGTTCCCACCATCCCGCTGTACGGCCCGCCGTACAACAACAATGACGTCACAACCAAAGTCTACCGCCCCCGGCCTGTACGGCCGCTTACAAAGTTAAATTCAAGCATCTCTCCCGCTCCGCGGTGTCCGCTCCAGCGGATTTGCCAACTGTGCCCATTACCAACAAATACCACTCAAGCGGTGATGATGGTGACGTCATTGTTGTTGTATGGCGGCCATACAAGCGGGATGGGGGGAAAACCGGGTTTGAGGCGATGTCCAAAATGCTTTAAAGAGGAAAAAAACATAATTGTTGTGCCCCTCCCGTGAGGTGACAGTTTTGATAAGGTTCCCCCTCAAGAAGCTTCAAACATGTTGTTTAAACCCAGTTTTCTCCTAACCCAGTGGTTCTCAACCTTTTTCACTCCATTCCCCCCTTCATGAATTCTCAACTTTCGTGTGGCTCCCTTCATTTTTCTCCAAATCCCACCCCGCCAAAAAAGGGTTTAAAAAAAAAAAAAAAAAAAAAAAAAAAAATGTTGATGAAGAGAACACCCTTGCTTTATTACAAAGTTTACAGTCATAATTATCTTATTTTTGATAGATTTCTGTGATATGCTTAACTTACATCACTTGCCTACAAAAGACTAGCGGACACTAGCAAATTTGAATCTGGTTGGGAAAAAGTAAATTTAATCTCTGCATATTTTATGACACATCAGTGGGGAAGGCTGATATGTTTCTTTTCCAGTCAGTTGACGAAATCCGAGTTTTGTCATGACAAGCACATCTCATGTCGGGGTCCACATCCAATCGGTTTCCGGCTCTTATTTTGATTTGTAGAAGGTGGAGAAACCAGACTCACATAAAAGGTAGTTGAAAAAGGCAAGAGTAGTCGAAGTGCAATCTCACTGACTTTGGATATGACTGATGCATTAAACACCAGAATACATCAGAATATTTTTCTTCATAGATATATTGGCAGCAGAAATCATGTTTGAGATCAAGGAACTCGTCCTGAACATCACTGGGAATGGTAGAATATAAAGAGTGCCAGAGAATGGTTTCATTACCAACTTCCCTTCTTCCTCCTCGAATTCTGGGAATTACCTATTAAGTTCACTTTCCAAGGATCTCAGATGCTGAGTGATTTCAGTTTAAGTAATGGGTCAAGCAGACTATCTTCTTCATTCTCGTCAAGGACAGCTGAAAGGTTTCAAACATGGCAACATTCCGGCACCGACTTTCCTTTGCCAATTCTGGAGCTTGGCAAGAAATCCACGAAAGACAATCCATCAGGTGAAACACATTTCTTTCCTTGCCCTGTAGCTTCAGATTCAACCTTTTTAGCTGCTCAAATATATCTGCTAAATATGCAAGACGTGGCTCCCAAAAAACCCTCTTTGAAGTGACTCAACAGATCACCCTTCCCTTGCTTTTCCAGGAACAATTTAAGTTCCCCCCGAAGTTCAAACCCTCGATTCACAACATTCCCTTGGAAAGCCAGCGCACTTTGGAGTAAAAGAGGAGAGCTTCATGCTCCGAATCCATGTCTCTACAAAGGTTCTGGAAAAGGCGAGAGTTCAGAGCTCCAGCTTTTACAAAGTTGACGCATTTGACCACTCCCTCCAGGATCTTGCAAAGCTCATCAGGGAGGGTTTTCAACGCCAGTGCAAAAAACGATGGATCAAAACAATGAACCCCCATGGCATTCGGAGCTACTCCTTGACACGCTTCTGGAACCCTGTTTTTGATCCCAGCATCGCTTGAGCCCCGTCTGGTACAGACTCCACTACAATTTTCCCAGGGGATCCGTTTGCTTTGAAGAAAGAAGATAGCTTTTCCATCACATCTTTAGCTGTTGTGGTGGTTCAAGCTGTGTACATAACAGTATTCTTTCCCTTTATATACACAAGAAAACATACCTAACAAACACGAGTAGCTGTGCACAAGAACTCACATCCCTTGACTCATCCAGCTGTATTGCAAACATAAAAAGTTGGAGACGATTTGATCTCTTTTATCATTTTTCCTTTATGTCATCTGACATTTCATTAATTCTCCGCTTCACTGTGTCGTTTGACAAGGAAATTTTTTGAATTTTACGTTCACTTGCATCTCCAAGAACACGCTTGACCATCTTTTAAAGTACATGGCTTGATTAAGGTTTCACCAATTGTGTGGGGCTTCTTTTTTCTTCGCTATTCGAGGGCAACCTCGTATGATGCCTCAAATACACTTGAGGTCTGTTGTTGGAAAGCACCAGTCGCATCCAGTTCTGTTTTCCCAAAATACTTTTGTGGCGCCTGAAGAAATCGGGGTCTTTCTCAGCATACTGTGGATGGATGGTCAGCAAATGATGCTTTCAAACTTACTAGGCCTCATAGAAAACGTTCCCCAGCACTTTGAAAACAAAAGTTCAACTGAGGTTTCCGATGCCATCAGCGAGGATTGATGTAAATCCGTAGTTTAATGTACTCTTCACTGTACTTCCGCTTCTTACTAACACTAGTTAGCCATCGCAAATCTACGGAAAATAAAGAAGACAGAACATCAGAACAAAAAATTAAGTGATAAGACAAAAGAATGATAATGAAGGACAATAAATAGGACAAGTGATAAAATGACAAACACACAAATATCCCATCCATAACACATCCATGGACTCACAAATTAAGCACACACACAGTATACACAAAACAACACACAGAGGGGAGTAAAGATGATAAACATTCACAAATCAAGCTAGCAAGCTGAAATGGTACTTTCTACAGCAAAAACACGCCTCCCTTTTACAAGCACTGCCCCAATTGAAATAATAAGAATAGCGAGTCCATCAATATTAGCACCAAAAAAAAAAAAGCAAGGGAATACCTAAGTAGGGAATGAGCATGGGAAAAACAAAGATAACCAAAAAATAAGAAAATTTCACACACGGAAAAAACAGCGACCGCATTTATAATTGTCGAAAAAATAAGAACACAGTATATGGTTTTAGAATCAATTATACCCACATGTTTACGTGATGATATCCCAGGCCAAAACTGAGATCATTCGATCGCCTCTCTCCCTCTGTCTCCCCCGGGGACTCACCCCCACTCACCGCCGTGTCTCTCACCCGTCTCATACGCGTTCGTTTCCTCCGCGTTTCTATCACACCTACACTGCACAAAACAATTACAATTTCGCACACTACAACATACACAGTACACACACATTCGAAAAATATTATGTAACAAAATTTATTGTCAACTTAATGGGTTAATCAAATAATATTAAAACAAGAACATTTTTGCCAGGACAGTGATGCAAGTTTTTTTTTTATTCAGATTCCTAAAAAATTATTTAGAAATGTATAATTGCAAACAGCCCACCATGGCCCCGTTAAATTTTCTTGCCATGGCCCCCAGGTGAGAAACCCCTGGCCCTAACCTGAGGGAAATTTCAGGATTTTAAAGGGGGAAAATTTATCCTGAGGGACATCTAAATTACTAGCATTTAGTCGACATAATTTTTTTTCTTCTTAAATTACGGCTATTGACTTTTCTTCAAGTATATATAGATATACTGTAGAAGATAGTGTCTATATACTTGTGTTATTAAGCAAGTAAATTTTGTGTTTTGGCTACTTTTTTTCACATGAAGGAGGAAACCCGGATGGTTGAACTGGTTGAAGGGGGAAACGACAGAAAAAAGGTTGAAAACCACTGGTTTAAATTAACCTTTTGAGACCCATAACGTAGTTTCCATTGTAATTTGGCTACCATTAGACCATTTTTAGTGAACATAAGTAATATTTTATAGCTATGACCTGTTTAGTATCCTTGTCCACTAGCTAATTTGGTATATTCAGTTGGTTTTCGTATTTTTATGGCTAACAACAGACGATTTTATATAGCAAAGGAAAGATCTGGGCGTTAAGGTGTGGCATATATGTAAAGGCGCAAACGTGATCGCTAGAGCTACTCCTGTTAGTGTTTCCATGATTCTTTTTATTCATTGCGATTCATTGGACAGTGTTGCATGGACGACTGTGAGCATGTTTGGAAGTGTCATGAAGGATATTTGATATTTGGTATTTTATTAACCTCTATAAACCATTATCACAAGATGCTTATACAAAGAAATGAAATATATTGGTCCCATGAGTCGAGACTTTACGAACCTCAAGTTAGAAAAGATGCTGAGAAGGGAAGGACTGAGTATAGAGTCATATATAATGTTTTTTTCAGTCTGATAGGCTAATGGTTTTGAGCCTCATTCCCAACATGGTGGTGACGGTGTTACGACAGTTACGTAAAGCGTTGAGGCAGGAAATAAGGTGAAGTTTTCTATAGTTTGTTGAAAAGTACTATATAGACTATATATTTTATATATTTATATTTACATTTTTATATTTATACTAAGGCTCGACACCAAGGTGTGTCAAATTTTTTCTCCAATTGTTTTTTTACTATTTCCAGTAAAATAGGGACTCCACACACACACACACACACACACACACACACACACACACACACCACACACACACCCACCCACCCACCCACCCACCCACCCACCCACCCACCCACCACCCACCACCCACCCACCACCCACCCACCCACCCACACACACACCACACACACACACACACCCACACACACCACACCCACACACACACCACCACACAACACACACACAACACACACACACACACACACACACACACACACACACAACACACACACACACACACACACACACACACACACACGACACACACACAAACACACAACACACACACACACACCACACACCTTGATTTGTCCGTAACTTTATTGAAATACTTAGCAGTTGATTTATTTCAAGTTGATAATTTAGGCCATGACTCCTATGCATGTACTGCCGCTGACATTGATCACGCAGGGGTAAAATATGATGGTAGAAACAGATGGGTAAATACTGCACAAGCGACAGTCCGTCATGGCTCTGAACGGAAAGCAATAGTTTTGTTCACCATGGAATAAATCACGTTTTTTTTATGGAACAGTTGGCATGCAAGTGGTCCTTTGTCAAGCTTATGTAGTTTATGGTGAAGGATGACCTCATTTTGGTGTGGGAAAAAAGTACAACGAGTAAAAGAGGCAGATAGATAGATAGATAGGTAAGCTAAATGATTTATTTATTTT
>JACEEZ010015748.1:416216-432670 GCA_016584305.1 Chionoecetes opilio
ATCAGATCACACACACACACACACACACACAACAACACTGATAGATAATAGATGATTTTTTGACCACAGCTTTATACTAAATTCACATATATCATTAATGAATAGACAAAACATTCAATGTCCAAAAATGAAACATTCCACAAATTTTGAGTACAACTGTAGTCCAACAAAAATAATTACTAAAACTACTACTACTACGATAAACTACTAAACACAAAAAATTCAACAAGCAGCCAGCTTGATCTACGTCCCTATGAAAGACAAAAAAATGAAATAAACTATTAACGGAAAAGAATATGCATTTCTTAAGTATAACTATTTAAAACTTCATGAATAATTTTGCATGTTATTACATCACTGAAATTAGAGAATACGTCATGAACAGTATTAAATCTGTAAAGGTTTCTAATGTGTTTGTTTATGGGGCACACCTCTACCACATGTTGTTCTGTTTGTATGTCACCACATACACACAGGCGCTCCTCGAGAGGAAGGCGACCACGACCGCGCCTGTTCCAGCGTCCCGTTTCCACTACTAAACTATGACCACAGACTCGAAACGTGTAAACGACGTCCTATGTAGATCGTTAATTACATGTTTCTTTTCATAAATGTCATGTACTTTAAATTCAGGGTTAATTGTTTTATATACATTGCATCTTGTTGCCTCAGAGTTAGCAATTGTATTATGTACATTATACAACATAGAGGACATGTGAGGGACATTATTGTGTGTCATGGGGGCCACAAGTTTTCCAACCGGGGTTTTTAAAAGACAACATACTTAAGAGCGAAAGACAAAGGGTCATCGTTCATGTTACGTCTCTCTGACCACATACTATGATAAACTTGTGTTGTTTTGTGTCTTAGAAGGTCAGGCAGCGAGGGGTATCCTAACTCAGCATAACATACATTATTGGTAGTGGCTCTCCTTACCCCTACAACTCCTTCATGGCCCAACTGTACAACTTAATGATAGGTTTCACGTCACGCCTACCCAAGACTCACAGCCATACAGTAAAGACGACATAAGGGCAGCATCGAACAAACGACGTTTTACAAAAAAAGGAATGTCATTGTTTTTTCGAATAAATGAGACAATTTTAAAACATGACATAACTTGTTTTGTGCATGTATTTTCCCCAGCAGATGACACCGAACCGTCCACACGTGAAGGGAGTCCCCAGATACACGTAGCTGCTGCAGGGCTCCACCACTAACCCGTCCACGCGCAGCGGCTCGGCGTCCCCTGCTTGACCGTTTTATCACGAAAAACTTTGTTTTACCTATATTTATCTTCATTCCATATTCATCACAAAATTCCTTTAATATACAAACTTCTTTAACATGTTGTCCCTGGTCGTAGCAAGTATCACCGCATCATCCATATACAACAATATGTGCAGCCATTCTATAATGTCTCTGGACTACAATTATCTCTCATCATTTTTACCAACTCACACACACCACACACACCACACACACACACACACACACACGCACACACACACACACACACCCACACACACCCACACACACACACACACACACACACACACACACACCCACCCACCCACCCACCCACCCACCCACCCACCCACCCACCCACCCACCCACCCACCCACCCACCCACCCACCCACCCACCCACCCACCCACCCACCCACCCACCCACCCACCCACCCACCCACCCACCCACCCACCCACCCACCCACCCACCCCCCACCCACCCACCCACCCACCCACCCACCCACCCACCCCCCACCCACCCACCCACCCACCCACCCACCCACCCACCCCCATCCACCCACCCACCCACCCCCCACCCACCCACCCACCCACCCACGCACGCACGCACGCACGCACGCACGCACCACAATATATTCTTTTTCTCAAATTTTTGTGTCTGGAAAACTTAACAAAAACAATAGAACAGCAAAAAAGTCCGGCAACTAGACAAAGAAACCCGGCATGAAAGGGAAACAGGTAACATAAAAACGAGAACAAATCGGGAACACCAGACTGGCCTCCTCCTCCTCCTCCTCCTCCTCCTCCTCCTCCTCCTCCTCCTCCTCCTCCTCCTCCTCTTTCCTCCTCCTCCTCCTCCTCCTCTCCAACTCCTCATCTCCTCCTCCTCTTCCCTCCTCTCCTCCTCCTCCTCCTCCTCTCCTCCTCCTCTCTCCTCCTCCTCCTCCTCCTCCTCTCCTCCTCCTCTCCCTTCCTCCTCCCCTCCTCCTCCTCCTCCTCCTCCTCCTCTTTCCTCCTCCTTTTCCTCATCCTCCTCCTCCTCCTCCTCCTCCTCCTCCTCCTCCTCCTTCCTCCGCCCTCCTCCGCCTGCCCCTGCCACACTCCGCGCACCTCCAGGCTTGCAGGCCACCGACATGAAAAAAGAAAAATGCGCAGATACCATGTAATTTCCTACGATTTTCTCAGGTTACGAGGCGGACGGGAGGCGTGTGGAGATGAGGACGGGAGGAGAGGTGGGGGGGGTGGTGGAGGAGAGACGGAGGAGGAACGGAGAAACGAGGGGAGGAGGAGGAGATGAGGAGGGGAAGGGTTGTGGGTCGCGTTAACGTTATTGTTACATCAGACAGGGAAGGAAGGAAGGAGGAGAAGAGAGGAGAGAGGATAGAGAAGAGAGAGAGAGAGAGAGAGAGAGAGAGAGAAAGAGAGGAGAGAGAGAGAGAGAGAGACAGAGACAGAGACGAGAGAGGTTTTCCAGTAGCCTCCTGTTGACTATTACCATCAATAGTCTCGCAGTCAAAGCAGTTTTTGGAATTATATTAATGATAACAAACAATACGAAATAGAGCAGGTGAAGAATTGTCATCCATCTGACTCTCTTCCCGATCAACGAAATTATAGTTTTCCGCGATATTCGTAAGTCATTTCGGATCTCATTGTTTCTACGTAATTAGTGGAGCGCATCTTGTATCAGCTTTACTCTCTCTCTACTCATCTCTCTTCTCTCCTCTCTCTCTCCTCTTCTCTCTCCCGTCTCTCTCTCTCTTCTCTCTCTCTTCTCTCTCTCATCTCTCTCTCTCTCTCTTCTCATCTGCGGTCTCATCTCTCTCAACATCTCACTCCTCTCTCTCCCTCCTCTTCGGGTCTCATCTTAAATCGCTCTCTCTCTCGCAAAAGGACCAGGACAAAGGGCAATAAAAAAATTAACAAAAGCCCTCTTAGTTACAGTCTCTATATAGAAACAGTCAGAGAATAAAGAAATAATGAAATTCTAAATACAAAAAAGATTCCTGCCGTGTTGCCTCGCTGATGACCCGAGTTTTTTCCGGGAGTGTTGCAGCGACATCTATGACGTCATGGCATGATATGAGTTTTCCGCTTTGCACGTCCTCAATGCCTATCCATTTATTTTCAAGCTTGTTAATTCTGTCATCATCGTGTTTTTTCAGATATCATTTGCAGGTCATTTTGAACACTAATACTAATACTAACGTCACTCATGTACCTTGTAAACCATACCAGGCCCAATACACAAGTTCCTACGAAATTATTTTTCGTAACAAGTTAGGCATAGATTCGTAAATTGTTGAAAAGCACTCTAAGCATGATCATTTCAAAGGAACAAGCAAGAAATATATAAAAAATGGCCTTGCAAATATTCTGAAGACTGATTTACACTTGTACCTAAAAAAACAAACTTTAAACAACGTATGACAACTTACATATAAAATCCCCAGAATATATTAATCATGCAGACTATTGGCAGAATTAACAGCTTGAAATGAATGGATATGCTATTGAGACGTGCAAAGAAAGCGGAACTCAATAGTCATGCATGACGTCATAGATGTCGCTGCAACACAGCGGAAAAAAACCCTTCGGGTTTAAAGTTGCCCCAATAATGTCACGTGACTGCAAAAAGCTCGTCGTGGTCGTGACGTCATGAGTTATCAGACGCCCCGGGAGCTTACGAAGGTCTTGTTTACGGTGTGCTTTACTATCATGACAACCAGCAAAGCCATATGTCAAAGGAAATGTGAAATTATACCATTTGTGCATCGCTTATACGCATTAAAATGTATCTATGTAGTCCCATCGAAAGTTTTTCTGACTGAAAAGTCTACGGTAAGGTGTGTTGAACGAGAGAGAGAGAGAGAAGAGAGAGGAGAGAGAGAGAGGAGCGGGAGGAAGAAGAGGAAGGAGAGATGGAGAGAGAGAGAGGAGGAGAGAGAAATCCTTACAACACAACTGTACATTTTACCCAAACAAGGATTTTTGTTCTATTGCTAAATCCATGCCGCGAATCTTCTAATTGGTCATTACTTTTACGTCATCAACAGTCTTGTCTCTAATTATGCTTCGATTATTTTCCAACAACAGACGTGACCTAATCGCCACTGTAATTAATGGTGATTCTTGGCTCGCTGGTCTTGACTGTGATTGTCAAATAAAGGGCAATCAACCGAGAGAGAGAGATAGAGAGAGGCGAGAGAAGAGGAGTGCGAGAGAGGAGAGAGAGAGAGAGAAGAGAGAGAGAGAATCATTAAAGTAAACAGAGAATAATGGATGGACAATGTTTAAATTTTTCTCTTTCTTTGCGTGTGTGTGTGTGTGTGTTTGTGTGTGTGTGTGTGTGTGTGTGTGTGTGTGTGTGTGTTTGGTTGTGTGTGTTGTACAGCGATTGCAATATGTTTTCTCTGTTATGAATTTTTGTTTTATTTTATTTCTTTGTTTTAAGACGTTTGTTTGAAACGTTTGTTGAACGCCACAACACACTCTCTCCTCTCATCTCTCTCTCTCTCGTCTCCATCTCTCGTCTCTCTCTCTCTCTCTCTCTCTCTCTCTCTCTCTCTCTCATCTCTCTCTTCTCTCTCTCTCGCTCTCTCTCTCTCTCTCTCACACACACACTTGTGTGTGCCCACAGGTCTGTCCCTAGGACCTTAATATTTTTAATTTACATCAAGACATAACTCTATGGTACCAAAAATCTAAATTTTGACTTTTTGCTGATGACCTACCATTTTTTCTACAGGGAAGGGATTTAATGATCTAGAATACAATGAACACTGATTGTACATGTTTGCTTAATTGGTTAGATTTAGACAGTTAACATTAAACATCAATAAAACTCACTGTATGCTGGCCCATTCACGACATGCCCACACAAAATGCAACAGATCAAATTGATAATCTCTTATTAAAGAGGTACAAGAGCTAAATTCCTTGGAGTGTTATTAATAGCAAGCTAAGATGGAAAACACATAGAGAATTAATAATAATATTTCAAAAATAATGGTGTAGATATAGAATACGACACATTGCAATATGAGTTTAAGATATATTTATTTATCATTAGCATATCCAATAGTTTATTGTACTGTTCGCTAACTGGGTGGGGCATTTAACACATAGATTGATCACTATTTGATAAATCATAGAAAATTAGTTCGCATATGCCTATAGTATCGGTATGACCACACAGTCCAATTTTCGTGAGTTGAAACTTCTAAATATTACATGATATTATCGCCTATCAACTATATCTTTTGTTTATAAGGCCGTTGATACATACAAAATTGACAGTGGTTTTCATACCACAACGCATAGCAGACAACCAGACAACCAATAATCTCAACTTCCATTTGTGTAGAACTCCCAGTGCTCAACAAAGTGTTCTCACTCGGGGAACTAAACTGTGGAACAAACTTTCCAGATGATGAGGATAAGTATTACATCCATTTAACGGGGAGGCAATAAAAGAAAAGTTGAAAAGGTAACTATTAAATTTAGTTATATTTTATAATTGTGATTTATATAATTAATGTGATTAATTATCATTGCTTCGTTACATCTAGATTTATGAGTACTGTTTGGTATGAATGCTTGTTTGTGTATATCCTTTAATATACTTATTAATTTATTTAATTTAATTTGATTAAATAAGTAGATATTCATAGGGAATATTATTTATTAATTTGATTTAGTTTTCCATATGTACCTTAAATTAGGGCCCGTCCTACACGCTACATCTGCTGACCTCTTATAATAGCATAAAAAGTCCATAAAAGAATTACGACTCAATGGACAAAGCTTGACATTTCTCTACATTATAATAACTTTTATAATATTAGGCCATAAAATTATCAATCAATTCTCTCTCTCTCTCTCTCGCTCTCGTCTCCGCTCTCGCGTCTTCGCTCTCGTTCTCTCTCTCTCTCCTCTCACTCTCTCTCTCTCTCTCTCTCTCTCTCTCTCTCTCTGCCCGTCAGATGGCAAGTTTGGTAGAGACTGAGCTTCGGCAATTGTGCAGCGTCCCTGTGCATTCGGTCGCTGTTCGGTCCGCCTATTCATGCTGAGTGGCCGCGCTTTTGTATAGTCCAGAACCTGTAGTTGGTACTTGCAAAGTGGTTAGATATGATGAACATCTTTATCTTATCTTATCTCTCCTCTCTCTCTCTCTTCCATCTCTCTTCGTTCTCCTCTCTCTCGCTCATCTCTCCTTCTCCTTCCCTACGCTCTCGTCGGTCTCTCTCTCCTCATCTCTTCTCTCGGTCTTCTTCTCTCTCTCCTCTCTCTCTCTCTCTCTCTCTCGCTCTCACTCACATCACTTCACTCATCAATCACTCACGTCACGTCACTCACTCCCATCACTCCTCATTGCAGCGTTCTCTTCCGTGCTCGGGCGGGTGCACGCCGAAGTTGGTGAACCTCCACCTTAACATCCCAGCAGAACCTCACCCACATCACCATCAAGCGGAAGAAAATCTGTCATCAAAGGTACTTGCAACAACACACACACACACCACTAGCACACACACATCACACACAATCACACCACACGACACACACACACGACACTACACACACATCACACACACACCAACACACATCACGACTCACACACACACACAACACACACACCCTACACACACTACCCACACCCACACGCACGCATAGGCGCACGCACGCACGCACTTCACGCACTTGCACGCACGCAGGCGCACTCATTGCGCACGCACACGCGCGCGCTGCACGACACAACCCACACACACAGCGGGCCGAGATATGCCTTAGCACACACACACAACACACCACAGCACACTAGATCACACACACAGGCGACACATCACACACATCACCACAACACCATCACACACGTAGTGTAAGGGTTAGCACACTCGGCTCCGCTGAACCGACGAAAGTCCTCGGGTTCGATCTCCGGGTGAGGCGAAGAGCAACCAATTAGAGTCTTCTTAAAACTCACAGCCCCTGCCACATTCACTCAGGCAGTGAATGGGCAAGTTCCGTGGGTGTTAGCCGGGTTTGTGACGCCGCCATCCGCGTGTTGGGGCTTTCGGCCTTCTAACACTAAGGCACTGAAGGATGATGATAAATAAATGTTGATCTGGAGTAGCGGAGGCCTCAGACTAAGTGGCGTTGCTCAGGCTCTGTAAAACAGCAACTAGATTAATACACCGCCATTCACTACACACAAAATAGCATATACACAACTTTTTTGTTTCATGTTTCAGAGTTACAAAATAGTATAATGCTATTATGTTGTTGTGTGTGTGTGTGTGTGTGTGTCATGTGCATGTGCATGTGTGTGTGGGGTGTTACCTGAACAGTGAACACACACAGCTTTACAATATAGTGGCTGATTTATAAAACGTACATTCATTAACGCCTTCAGTATCCTCTTATCTTCATCATAGTCGCCTTAAGCCTGAGCCTAGCCGAGCACCCCTCCTCCGCCCCCCCAGGCCTCAGCATCGTCTCACACACTATTCTTCACTCCGGTATTCCTGTCGTCCTCCGAGAGTTCCAGGTATTCCTCATTTGATCTCATATTCGCTCCTTCCAGAGTTTGCCAGTATTCTCTTCCTCAGTAATTCGCTGGCCTCGACAATTCCAGTATTCCTCAGTATTCCTCCCTCTGATCGTTGCCTCCTATTCCTCCTCTGTGGCTAGGAATCATGTATTATATGTGAATCGCTGACAACATTTCCTTCCATCGTTCTTCGACTGCGTTAGACGCGCTCTGGCCGCTACTTGCCGCGCGCTTTGGTTTTTTTATATGTGGTGAATGCAGAAAGAATACGAAAATAATCGATGCAGAAGATTCGTAAATGAGAAAAATATGACGAACATTTACATGTGGTTAGTTTGTTAAGGTTCGTTGTTTCTGGGGGCGATGCTGTATAGATTTCTTCCGTATTTTATTTATGTCTCTCCGTGTATTATATTTGCCGTTTCTTTGCCTTGTATATTTCATATATTCAGACATCAGATTGGCTTCTTCCCTTTCCTCTCCTCGCCAGTCTCCATCATTCTGTACGCTTCCACCCTTTTAATTGGCATTCCTTTTTTCATTTTTTCATCCTTTCCCTTTTCAGTTGTCGATTTATTACTCCGGTGTATTTATTTTTAGCAGGGTTTTGTTTGTCTGTATAGATCGTTATTTCCACAGATTTCCTCTCTTCTCCTCTTCCCTTTCTCTCGCGGACGTCGCCATCCTCTGACTGAGATTCTCCTTCTTTGCTGTACAGCAGAAGGACGACTTTTGCCATAGGCGCGAGGAACGAGAGCATCTTACCTGCGCCGCCCAGTGGATGTTCGGCTCCACTCTCGGGGCACCTCTTTACGTGGGCCATGGGCGCCGCGCTGCACGGACGTCTCACTCGTCCTGGTCATCACCGTGGCCTCGCGTCGCTCTAGCTCGGGTGAAAGGACGCAGAGGCACAGGAGTCAGTTCTCTTGGGAATGCTCGTTGTCTTTCTCTCTCTCTCTCTCTCAAGCGGGTCTTCATCTTCTCTCTCTCTCTCGTCTGGGACAAATCCTCTCGGTTCTGCTTCTCTCTCTCATCTCTCGCTCTCGTCGCACATCTCTCTCTCACCTTCAGGTGCTCAGATTGGGTAAGAGGCGGCGGAGCGCCGCGTGTTTAGCGTCGCCTGCGTCATATCGGATCTAGGTGCGGTTCGATTCTATCGCAAGTTCGCCCTGATGCGTGGTGGCGCTTTGTAAGTCTTATAACCTTGTAGTTGGTAGCTTGGTAGCAAAGTGCCTCAGATATGATGCTAAAGTATCTTATCTTTATCCTCTCTCTATCTCTCTCCTCTCTCTTCTCTTCACTCTCCTACAGTCTCTCCACTCTCCTCTCTCCTGCCCCTCTCTCTTCCCTCTCTCGCCGATTCCTTCCTCCTCTTCTCTCTATCTCGCCGCTCTCTCATTCGTCTCTCTCTCCTCTCCATCCCTCTGAAAAAATGGTCCTCTCCATCCTCTCCCTCTCTCTCTCCACTCCTCCTCGCTCTCTCGTCTCTCGTCTCCCTCTCCTGACTCTCTCTTCTCTCTCCTCTCTCCTCTTCGGTCCCTCTCTCTCTCTCAGGAGTCTGGTGCTCAGTCTAGGTCTCGTCTCTCAGGTCTCTTCCTCGCTCTCTCGTCATCTCCTCTCTCGTTTCATCTCTCTCTTGAATGTCAACTTTCTGCATTCCCTTTTTGGTCGCTTCTGTTGTCAGCTCTATAACAGGGAGTTTAGGTATTTGTGCATGGTAGTTGCTCATTTTGCATTCCCTCGTCTTTATTGCCTTTTTTATTGCAATTATATGTTCACGGCTCTTTAACCCTCCGCTCCTTGCATTCGCCCTCCTTTTTTCCCTGTTTTTTATTCCTCTTGTTTTCAACGGGCCTTTCTCATTTTCCGAGTATGTATTCCTCTATGTTTTCACTCCTGGCTTCTACCCTCCCTCTCTATGTCTTCCCCTCATCTCCACCTTGTATCATCTTCTCTCACCTTCCCCTAATCTTCCTCTGCTCATGGCGGTACGCAGGTAAGGCCGCTACTAGTGTAGGTTATTAGTCTTGGGAAACTTGCGTGGCTGAGTGATCTTGACTTGAATGTGGTGGAGCTATTTTTTCCTCGCTAGTGTAATTCTTCTCCGCTAGTTTCCTGACTCGCTTAGAAAGGCATTAAGGATTACAACGCAAAACATTACCAAATTAGAACTATACGCGGGGCGCTACTGATATCAATCCTTGTGCGTTCGAGGTGCGGTGAAAGGTTGTGTTGGCGCGGTACTGGGGCGTGTGGTGCTATGGTGGGTGTTGGCGCGGTAGCTCGTGGCGTGTGGTGGTATGGTGTGTTTGTGAGTGTACTGTGGCGTGTGGTGGTATGTGGGTGTTGGTGAGAGTACTGTGGGCGTGTGGTGAATGGTGGGTGTTGGCGCGGTACTGTGGCGTGTGGTGGTATGGTGGGTGTTGGTGGGGCGGTACTGTGGCGTGTGGTGGGCATGGTGGGTGTTGGTGCGGTACTGTGGGCGTGTGGTGTATGGTGGGTGTTGGGCGGCGTACTGTGGCGTGTGGTGGCTATGGTGGGTGTTGGTGCGGTACTGTGGCGTGTGGTGGTTATGGTGGTAGTGTGGTGCGTATACTGTGGCGGTGGGGACAGTGGTGGGTGTTGGGGTGGTCGTTACTGGCGGGCGTGTGAGTGGTTAATGGTGGTGTGTTGCGCGGTACTGTGGCGTAGTGGTGGTATGGTGGGTGTTTGGGTTGCGGTACTGTGGCGTGTGGTGGTAGGTATGTGTTGGCGGCGGTACTGTGGGCGTGTGTGCTGATAGTGGTGTTGGTGAGGTACTGATTGGCAATGTGGGTGGATGGTGGGTGTTGGGAGCGCGGTGTCTTGTGGCGTGTGGTGCTATGGTGGGTGTTGTGAGTACTGTGGCGTGTGTGCATATGGTGGGTGTTGGCAGGCTGTCCTGTGGTCGTGTGGTGGGCTGATGGTGGTGTTGGCGGCGGTACTGTGGCGTGTGGTGGTATGGTGGTGTTGGTGGGTGAGCTGTGCGGTGTTGTGTTATTGTTGGTTGTTGGTTGCGGTACTGTGGCGTGTGGTGTATGTGTCGTGTTGTGGCGGCGATACGTGCGCGTGTGTGCTATGGTGGGTGTGTTGTGAGGTACTGTGGCGTGTGGGTATTGTGGTGTTGCTGGCGTACTGTGGGTGTGGTGGTTATGGTGTTTGTTGGTAGAGGTACTGTGGCGTGTGGTGGCTATGGTGGGTGTTGGTGATGTACTGTGGCTGTGGTGGTTATGGTGTGATGTTGGGCGCGGTAGGCTTGTGGCGTGTGGTGGTATGGTGGTGTTGGTGAGTGTACTCTGGCGTGTGTGGGGCTTATGAGTGGGTGTTGGTGAAGTGTACTGTGGCGTGTGGTGGTATGGTGTGTGTTGGTCCGCCGGTACTGTGGTCTGTGTGGTATGGTGAGGTGTTGTTGCGGTAGCTGTGGCTGTGTGTATTGTGTGTGTTGGTGAGGTACTTGGCGTGTGTGTGTATGTGTGGGTGTTGGTGATGGTACTGGTGGCTGTGTGGTGGTACATGGTTGTGTGTTGGCGCGGTACTGTGGCGTGGTTGTGCTATGGTGGGTGTGGTGAGCGTACTGTGCGTGGTGTGGTGTATGGTGTGTCGTTGTACGCGGTAACTGTGGCTGTGTGGTTGCTGATGGTGGGTGTTGGTGAGGGTACTGTGCGTGTGGTGGTAATGGTGTGTGTTGGGCGCGGTACTGGGCGTGTGTGTGCTATGGTGGTGTTGTGATGTAATGTGGTTCTGTGGTGCTATGGTGGTGTTGGTGTAGGTACTGTGGCGTGTGGTGGCTATGTGGGTGTTTGGTGAGGTCTCGTGCGCGTGTGGTGTAATTTAAGTTATCCTTATGTTGGGTTGTTGGTGAGGTTAGCTGTGGCGTGTGGGTTGCTATGGTGGGTTGTTGGTGCGGTACTGTGGCGTGTGGTGGGTATGGTGTGTGCTGGTGAGAGGTGATAGCATGTGACGTGTGGTGCTATGGTGGGTGTTGGCGCGGTAGGCTGTGGCGTGTGGTGGTATGGTGGGTGTTGTGAGGTAGCTGTGGTGTGTTTGGTCTATGGTGGGTTTGGTGATTACTGTGACGTGTGTGGCTATGGTGGGTGTTGTGCGGTACTGTGGCCTGTTGTGTATGTGCGGTGTTGGTTTAGAGTGATCTGTGGTGTGTGGTGGCTTTATGGTGGTGTTGAGTGAGGTTACTGTGGCGTGTGGTGGTATGTGGGGTGTTCGGTGAGGTACTGTGGTGTGGTGGTGCTGGGTGCGGGTTGGCGCGGTACTGTGCGTGTTGTGTATGGTGGGTGTTGGTGCGGTACTGTGGTCGTGTGTGGTATTTGTGTGGTGTTGTGAGGTACTGTGACGTGTGGTGCTATGGTGTGTGTTGGCGGGCGGTACAAGTGGCGTGTGGTGTACTGGGTGGTGTTGGTGAGGATTATGCTGTGACGTGTGGTGCTATGGTGGGTGATTGGTGAGGTACTGTGGCGTGTGTGTGGTATGGTGTGTGTTGGTTGATGTACTGTGACTTTGTGATGGGCTATGGTGGGTGTTGAGTGCAGGTATCTGTGGCGTGTGGTGGTATGGTGGGTGTTGGTGAGTACTGTGGGCGTGTGGTGGTATGGTGTGTGTTTGGCGCGGTAGCTGTGGTGTTTGAATGGTATATGTGTTGCGTTAGGGCGCAGGCGTTCGGATATGGCGGATCATTAGCAAGGTACCTGTGCGGCTTCCTGGCACTTAGCTTAAATATGTCCAAATTATCGTTAAGAATATACAATACTGGCATTAGTACACGCATACAATAGTGTATGTGACCTGTACAGGTCCTAGGGTCTCTTATGTAAATATTGGATATTATTTTGATGTTGTTTACTTGTACTTGTTGCGTGATTTCCTTCATAGTTTACACTGCGGCTCCATCAGCAGCTGCTATTGTCTGGCCTATAGTTTTAAGAATCTTCTCGGAAACTCCTGGGTTGCGACGCTCTGCGTTACCCACAGCGTGATAGTCTATGACTGGGTTGTGTTTGAGTCTAGATGAGCGTTGTGGTGGTGTGGTGATTTTGTGTGCTGGTGTACGATGGTGAATGCTGCTACTTGTATGTTGGTGCGTGTGTGGTTATAGTAGTGGTTGTCTTGTGGTGTTGGTAATTACTGTGGCGTGTGGTGAATTTTGGTGATGTGTGTTGCTTCTGTAGCGTGTGGTAAAATGATGTAGCTGCGTTGTGTGTATGGTGTGATGGTGTGGTGGTGTTGGTGATGGTGGTGATGGTATAATGGCAGGCTTGTGTTGGCTTGATGCGCTTGTTGGTTGTGAGGAGAGGGTGGGTGGGGGTAGGTAGGTCAGGCTTCATAGGGCGCCTCTGGAGACGATCGCTTTCTGTTCCCGCCGCGCCTCGACACTTTGTGCATGTTGTGTCGCGGCGGCTCTTTGTGGCTGCCATTAGCAGACAAGCCTCACTCTTGCTTCAACCCCTCCCCTAACCCCAATCCCCGCACAACCTCCAACGCACCAACCCTACTTCCTGACTATCGCTTATATGAACACGGCGCTTTACATTCAGGGGGGGACAACCTCAGCGCTTCACCGGCTCCAATCCCCCCAACGCCTCTCTTCACCTTCAACTAAAACGCGCCGCGCCTCAACGCCTCAGCCAGCTAACTCTCCGCTCAACGTAGGCCCTTCCGCCACCCTCCAACCCTCATCGCACGCCGCCCCAAACTTTCCCAACCTCGCCAACCCCCTCCTATACATCCTCCATTGTAGGCGGTGCTTTTTGACGCATGATAGACGACACTTCTCTTAATGGTCGCTGCTGTGAAGGGCAATGGGGAGGTTTCGACATGTTATGCTTTAGTAAGGTCTCGCAATGTGTTCCCTCTGTCGCTCTTTTGGGTGACTTTTATCAAAATGACTTTTTTGGGCACTGATTATTTTTTTTGGGGTGGGCCTACCATGATAGTTTTTTTGGGGGTGGGCTACCCATGATATTATTTTTTTTGGGGCACCTGATACCGTTTTTTTGGGGTTGGCACCATATAGTTTTTGGGAAGGGGGGCCACGTCATGTATGAGTTTTTGGGGGGGGCACCATGATATTTTTTTTGGGGACACATGATCGGCATTTGGGGGGAGGGCACTCATAGATAGGGTTTTTTTTGGGGGGGAACGCATGGATAGTTATTTTTTTTTTGGGGGGCACCATGATTTTTGTAGGGGGACCCATGATCGTATTTTTGGGAGCACGCATGTATAGTTTTTTTGGGGGGGGGGCACTATGATAGTTTTTTGGGGGGGTGCACTCCGTATGATAGTTTTTGGGGTTAGAATTTTTTATTATTGATATTGTAGTATATTCCGTGAGGGATTTAATTTATTATTTGATTTATGTTTTTCATATGTCAATTAGCATTAGGTGCGTCGCTACACTCTACATCTGCTGACGCTCTTATATAGCATAAAGTCGCATAAAGATTACGACTCATGTAGCAAAGCTTTGACATTTCTCTACACACATGTATAAAATAACTTTTATAATGATTAAGGCCAATAAAATTATCAATCACGATCTCTCTCTCTCTCTCTAGCTCCATCGCTCTGCGCTCTCACTCTCTCTCTCTTCTTCTCGGCTCACATCTTTCTCGTTCTCTCCCATTTTCTCCTCTCTCTCTCTCTCCTCTGCATCTCTCCTGCCCGTCAGTATGGCAAGTGTTGGTAGGAGCGTGAGGCTTCGCAATGGTGCAAGGGCGTCCCTGTGTCAATTCGGTCAGTCGGTTCGAGTCCGCCTATTCATGCTTACTGTGGCGGCGCTTTGTATAGTCAATAACCTTGTAGTTGTTCAGCTTGGCAAAGTGTCTAGATATTGATGAAGAAAATCTTATCTTAATCTTATCATCTCTCTCTGCTCTCTCTCCTAAGTCATGCTCTCTAACCTACCTCGCTCTCTGCTCTCTAATCTCTGCCAATTCTCTCTTTGCATCGTGCCTTCCAGCCTCTCAGTTTCGTCCTCATCAATCCCTCTCTCATCTCTCTCTCATCTCCTGCTCATCGGTCGTTCTTCAATTCTCTCCCTTGCTCTCAGCGATAGCGGCTCCTCATCGTCTCTCGGTTCTTCTCTCCTCTTCTCTCTCTCTCTCCTCCATTCGTAAGATCTCCTCACTCACTTCCTTCAGCTGTGCACTCACGATCATCTTCAAGATCATCTTTCTAGCGTCACTCACGATCACCACGGCTCTTCACGTCCTTTATCACTCAGACCTCACTGCACTACAATCCTGCTCAGCTCACTTTCGCTCACGTCACTCACTTCACTCACTCATTGTCAACGTTTCTCTTTCCTGTTCTCGGGCGGGTTGAACGCCGAGTCTGTTGAATCCTGCCACCTTAAGCATCACGCATGCAGAACCCTCTCACCAACATCACCATCTAAGCGTAAGAAAATCTGTGCTCAGTAGCGTCGAACACCAGCACATCAGACACCCCACAACACACACACACACACACACACACACACACACACACACACACACACACACACCCCACACCACACACACACAAGCACACACACACACACACACACACACACACACACACACACACACACACACACACACACACCCCCACACACACACACACCACACCACCCCAACACACACACACACACAACACCCCACACACACACACACACACACACCACACACACACACACCCACACACACACACACACACACACACCACACACACACACACACACACACACACCACACACACACACCACACACACACACACACACACACACCACCACCACCACACACACACACACACAGCCCGCACGCACTCACGCACGCACGCACCCCACGCACGCACGCACGCACGCACGCACGCACGCACGCACGCACGCACGCAACGCACGCACGCACGCCGCACCACGCACGCACGCACGCACGCACGCACGCAAAGCACGCACGCACGCACGCACGCCAGCACGCAGCGCACGCAAAGCACGCACGCACGCACGCACGCACTCCGCAAAAGCACGCACGCAACGCAGCACCAGCACGCACGCCGCACGCACGCACGCACGCACGCCCCGCACGCACGCACGCACGCACGCACGCACGCAAAAGCACGCACGCACGCACGCACTCAACCACGCCGCACGCACGCACGCACGCACGCACGCACGCAACGCACGCACGCACGCACGCACGACGCACGCACGCACCACGCACGCACGCAAGCACGCACGCACGCAAAGCACCCCACGACGCACGCACGCACCCCGCACCACGCACGCACGCACGCACGCCGCACGCACGCCGACGCACGCACGCCGCACGCACGCACGCACGACACACAAACCCTAGTGTAAGGGTTAGCACATCGGCTCACAACCGAGAAGTCCCGGGTTCGATCCCGGGTGGAGCGAAGACAAACCCAGAGTCTTCTTAAACCCAAGCCCCTGTCCACCCAGCAGTGAATGGGTTACCGGGTGTTAGCCGGGTTTTGTGACCCGCCTCCCGGGGGTGGGTTTTGGTTTCGGCCAACACTAAACACTAAAGGGTGAATGATAAAATTTAAAAGTTGATATGGAGACGGGGGGATACAAGCGTTGCTCAGGCCCTGTAAAACACACTAGATGAAAAAAAAAAAACCCCACA
>JACEEZ010015749.1:0-7500 GCA_016584305.1 Chionoecetes opilio
TAGTTCAATTTCTTTCTGTCTCATCCCTGTATCATTTAGTCATCTCTGGGCACTGTTCTAATAAAGAATCATTTAATTCTTATTTATCTAAAGCCTGCAGGACAGCTGCCTGAACGCAGAACCAAGTGACACTCGGCACTATGACCTTGTTATTTGGATCTGGTAACTCCATCAACATGAGAATCCAGTGAAAACCCACATAATTCGTGTAAATGTTATTTAACAACCTGTGAGATTGATACAATAAACTATCACAGTCACAGTCTTGAAGCCACAACGCATGTTGTCACCAACGAAAGTCACCAACCGAAATAATCACATATCTCGGTGACATTCAAAATGTCACCGAGTGGCAGCCGCCTGCTATGGTGCCCGTCAGGGTGGCAAGGTTGGTAGAGACGTGAGTTCGCAATGTGCAGCGTCCCTGTGCATTCGGTCAGCGGTTCGAGTCCGCCTAGTTCGTGCTGACGTGGCGGCGCTTTGTATAGTCAATAACCTTGTAGTTGGTACTTGCAAAGTGTCTAGATAGGATGAAAATCTTATCTTATCTTATCGCCTGCTATGGTGAAATAACTGGCCGCGGTAATTTTTCTAACTTCATCTCACGTCTAAAGGAAGCTGCAAAAAGCATATGGTTATAGAATATTTTGTGCTTAGAATTAATTACATATTCTTTCACCTGTATCAATATTTGCAGAAACTCGTGTTACACCCTGTATAGACGTCACGGCTGGAGTCTGGAGCCGCTGGACGCCGAAAGGCCAAGGTGCGCACTGCATTGTGGGATTAGTGAGATGTTCCGCGCGGTTTGTTGTCAAGTGATAAGACATCACAGGAACATGCTGCCTCATTTTTTGAGACTTCTGCCAAGCTTTGGTGACTTTTCTCTGAAAAAAGCAATGTTACATCTATGTTGCGTCATTGGGTGTGGGAAAATGTGTAGCAAATACCCTGGATTTCCTTTTTACCGCCAACCAAAGATACCAACGCGGGATGATAAACGCAAGAAGTCGGTGATTGAAAAAAATGTGTGGCTTTCAAAATCAAGGATTGCCAGAGCCCAATCTTCTAACCATGGACACTAAAGGGTCTACGCAAGGCACTTCATAACAGGCAACTATTTTTTTATTTTTTGCAAAATGTTGGTTTAGTGCAACGCGAAACACCCACAAACATTGACAAAAATGAGTGTCAATTTAATTTAAGACACACCAAGACTATTAGGGTAGAAAAACTTCACGGGATGACCTAAACCAGTGGTTCTTATCCTGGGGGGCGCGCCCCCTTTTGGGGGCGTGGGTAATTACCTAGGGAGGCGTGAACCAAGAGAGAAAAAGTAAAAACTGTCAAGTATTTAACTTGAAGCTCGGCCTTCGCTTTAACATGAACCTCGCTCTCTAGGGTGAGCGAAGAAAGTCGGTACAGAGAAGTAAGTGTGTGGGGAATACACTGCGGTGACACCTTGCTAGATTTCACTAACTCTATAGACTTTTATGCAATATTTGTTTTTTAAATCATTATTACTATTATTATTGTTATTATAATGTTTATTATTAGCATCAATATCATTATCGTTATCATCATTGTTATTTTTATTACATATTATTATTATTATAATTATTATTATGATTATTATTACTATTATTATTTTTTCATCTAAATTACCAGTATTACTATGATCTTTATAAGTATCATATTATAATCATTATCATTATTATATTATTATTATCATATTTTGTTATTATACTGTAAAGTATTTTATACTGCGTCTGGGGAGGCGGTGGCCGAGTGGTTCGCGTCTTGGAGTGCTGAACTCAATGTCCCAAGTTCGAATCCTGCCGGGGGCAACTCTTTCAAGGGCCTGGTAAGGGTGCATAAGGTCCCAAGTTCAAGTCACATCAAGGAGCAATTATCAAAGCCATTGTCGAGTGGCCGAAGCAACCTATATGCAGCATATATACCTGTCTGCCGATTGCGAGTGTGACGGTGGACTCTAGGGGCTGCATGCGCCTTAACTGAAGATCTGAACATCACAGAAAATGGAATCTTCACCTGAGACCACAGGTGTCACTATAAAAAAAATCCAGCCTGCGCCACCATCGGGCGAGATCGACCAACATCAAGACTCTCCATATGCCTACAGGCGCCATAGGCTACAACGTAAAAGGAAAAAAAAAAAAAAAAAAAAAAAATAATCAGATTCAGGATTATTTTGAAAAATCTTGGTTGAAAAAGTGAAGGAGGGGGGTTGGGCATGGCGGCAAGGACCAACTACTGAAGGGGGCGTGCTGGTAAAAAGATTAAGAAACACTGCACTAGCCCCACTAATAACTCCCCTCCTATCTGTCAACCCGACTCCAAACTATCCATTTATTTACAATCACGACTCTCAGTTCTCTCTCTATCCACTAAACCCCTAACATCCTTACATCTATGCACCCTTCCCTTTATAAATCCTTCTTTCTGTCAGCTCCACTACTAATTCCCCCTCCATCCATCAGCCCCTCTCCAAACTCTTCCTTTATCCACCATCCCAACCATCAACCAACCCTCCATCTACCCACCCGGAAATGCTTTGATGTCGCCTATATATAATGCGTAGGCTACAGTACATTGGTCTGAGAGGAGATTTGGTACCTGAATGTAAATTTCGAGGATCTATGGATTGAACACTTATTCTTTGTATTTTTTTTAATTTTTGTATTGCTTTGAATGTGGATAATGTATGTGCAGTTTTTTTTATAAAAAAAATACACTCCAAAAAAACTAATGAACCTATTTCAAAATGTTTTGCTGCACCTAAAACAACAATGAAAGGACTAAAATCTCACGAGGTTAAATAGTTCTAAGTAAAAAAATAACTATTACTAGAGCAAAAACATATAAATAAAACAAATGTTTTACTAATTTTTTTATATATATATATATATATATATATATATATATAAAATATTATATATATATATATATATATATATATATATAATTTTATATATATATATATATATATATATATATATATATATATATATATATATATATATATATATATATATATATATATATATATATATATATATACATATATATATATATATATATATATATATATATATATATATATATATATATATATATATATTAATATATATATATATATATATATATATATATATATATATATATATATATATATATATATATACATATATCATATATATATATATATATATATATATATATATATATATATATATTATAAAGCTATCTAAAAAAAATCTCGTCAGGATTTAGTTCAGGGATCAAATTTACTAGACAAATAAAAAAATATATAATACAACAAAGAATAGTAAAGTATTGCCGTTTCAAAAATGTTCCAAAAATTGACGGATTTTTGTAAAAAAAAGAAGTATGCGGAAACTTCTGCTGCTATCACCTTCAAACTTTTTCACAGATATCATGCTATTACCTAGCTAATTGTGTAAAAATTACAGCTCACTACGAAAATTTTGACCAAAAAGTGGAAACGCCCCCCTTAAGGCTCTGAGTGGAGTGGCCGAACACGCATTCCCAGTTCTAATCACACTTTTTATTTATGGCAATGATTGTTAGGTCACAAAGCACCTATAACGTAGGTCTGCATCATTTCTGATTTCAAGGATTTTTTTTCTAGTTTAATGTTTAACAGCTTAGGATGCTAAATTAAAAAACAAAACTCAAAATGTTATATCAGGTCATAGATCCGATGCAAAGTTTTATACTTTGCAGAGATTTTTGCATGGTGAGTTGCATAAAAGCTGTAGAGTACAAGTTATATCTATAATGCTGTGTCTACAAAGCAACCACACTAAATAGCCCTATTTTCTGTTTCTGTGGGACAGTTAATCACAATGTGAATGGCCAAATGAATGATGCTTTTTAACACAGCATGCACAAATTTTTGAACTGCTAGAAAAATTTTGAACACATGAAAATTTTTCAAATGCAGTGTGATTATGTTACGAATGCTCACACACTAACTGAACGCTAATAGAGCAATCCATACTCTCAACTGCTTTACAGAAGTGATGCAGTACATACTTGGATAAGTATTGCAATATCTGAAAGCTTATAGAGATTGGGTGTTAATGATACCATGCTCGTAAATTGATATAAGTGGTGAGCAGCTGATCACAATCTTGCCAACAAATGAATGAATATGACCAGGAATATGACTTGAATATATGACTAGGTGTCTTTGCCAGTAGGAATAGCTAATGCCAATTTTACTAGATATGTTCATTTGCATGGAAGCTGATGGGAATAAGAACAAAGATATCAATCTTGACCTACCACAACATTTTTCTTGAGATATTTCTGAGTAAGATAGATTTGAAAAGTGTCGGTTGTTGAGGGTGTAGGAAGTGGTGGTTCCATGGTGGTGAGTGATAAAGAGCTGTGGCATTGGAGGCAGGTGGCAGGGCAGTGGAGGTGAGGTAGCTGATTCCATTTACAAAGATATCCTTCTGAGGTTCCCTGATACAGGTCAGTTCCTTTTGCAGATAAAGGCAATGTCTGGGAAAATGTTTTCAGCGTGTTTTATATAAATAATGTTGTGGTTCCTGCATATAGGCTGGAACCGAGGATTTGGCTTTATCTTTTTGTATGGGAAAATAGAATTGCCTCTCACCCCTTCTTCGAAAATCCTGAAGAGAAAACTGGGGAGATAACTAGTGATTATATTGTGTAGGTTGTCTGGTGAAAATAGAGTGAATTGAAGTGGTGGAGATGTTGAAATAAAACATCCAGCATAGTCTGGACATTTACAAAGAATGGATACGAATGAGATGGTCGAGATACACAAGAGAAGGATTGCTGCCATATGGGAAAGAGAATGATCTCTAAAACTCTGTGAGTATTGGATTTTATATTATTTGAGAGAGCGAGAGAGAGGGGGGGGAGGTTTGCAAGATCAAGGTGTATGGATAGAAGCAGGTGTCCGCTGCCTGTAAGCATTCCTTTGAAGGATGTGTTGTAAAAGCACTTATTTGATTTCCGTATTAATAATGATTTGGTTATGACTATGATAGAAGAGCGTATAATAATAGCAAATATAGAAATAGATTAGACACTTAGTATAGGTCGAGGAGTAGCTGTCAAATGCACTTCCTGCTTTCTAAGAGCCCTTGTAAATGAAGGAGAATAAAAATTATTCTAGATAACACATAAAAAATCTGTCAGTAAGCAGCAAGTACACCTTGAATGCCCAGCAAATACAAACAAATCAAAGTGCATAAGACTAGAGTGGAGACACATATCGCGCGCTTCTCTGATTTTTTGTCCGTGTGAAACTGGTGGCTTATTCAAGTTTTTAATTTTTATGTACTCTTGCTTCCCAGATTTTGTCCATTGAAAACTAGCTATGGATAAGCAACAAGTAGAGCATGAACATGTGATAAACCTAAACAAATCAAGTGGAATGCAAGGGGAGTGGACATTGGCGGTGTATTTGAATGTAGAGTTCTTATATATTTTTTCTATATTTTCTAGATCTTGCCCACAATTTCCAAAGTCCATGAATCAAGAAAATATTATTTTTCTTGGATCAACAGTATTTCTTAAAACAAGTAACACATGAAATAAATATATGAAGCAATAAATACAGACATAAATATGGAAATGGAAAAAAACATTCTGTCAAATCAAGGATCAACAGTATTTCTTAAAACAAGTCACACATGAAATAAATATATGAAGCAATAAATACAGACATAAATATGGAAATGGAAAAAACATTCTATTCCTACATCCTACAACTTATTGAAAACATACACACACACACACACACACACACACACACACACACACACACACACACACACACACCAGAGAGATACATGAATAAGATCACCAGACACATATAATCTCTTAACCCCTTTACGCCCAGATCTTTCCTTTGCTATAAAAAAATTTATGTTGTTAGCCATAAAATTAAGAAAAGTAACTAAATATACCAAATTAGTTAGTGGACGAGGACACTAAACCAGTCATATAGAAAAAATATTGCTTATATGCACAAAAAATTGTCTAATGGTAGCCAAACGACAATGGAAATTACGTTCTGGGTCTCAAGGGGTTAATTAGAGAAGATGGAATGCAAGTGTAATGCGAGAAAGTACCTAGACGACCGCTGACCAGTGACCATGCGGATCTATCAGTTTGGTCTAGTGGTACTGTCACTGCCTGTGGGTTCGTCGAAAGGGCGATGTCTAAGTCGTGCGGGTTCGAGTCCTCGCCAAGATCAATATATAATAATAATGGGAAATAAGATTTATTCCCCGAATTGTGATTGTTGCGTCTGTGAAGGATTCTCCTGAAAGGATTCATAAGGGATAATTGTGGGCCCAGGGCAGTGTTTCGCTCTGTTGGTCTAACGTACAGAGCGCCTTCCCCCCTATGGAGTATTACATTAGTTCCCTGTCCCAGCCTCCATGACCAGTTACTACATCCTCACGTCATCTAGTCGTGAGGGCTGCAGCTCCCCCTTCGGCATCCCCTTCGGCATCCCCTTCAGCATGACATCACGACGACAGTAGAGAGAAAAGTAGAAGAGTGAAAGTGAAATTGGTTCAAGAAGTGGCCGTCACGGCATAGAGACTGACGGGCGGTACACAAGAGATAAGAGACGTCATGGGAAGAAGTTGAGAAGGATTTCTAGAAATATAGCTTCCTATGCATATCTATTCAACTGTGAAATTACCTGGATAAATATGTTATACATGCTAAGGACATTCATAATTTCAAAGCCAAGCTGGATATTATTAGTTATGGAGACGGGACAGTACAAGCTGAACTCTTATCCTGTAAATCATAAATAGATAAATATAAGCACAGACCGCCTGCTTATACACGAGCACAATTTCTCTATCCTATGCTTTCCAGGGTGCTGTATGAGCTGTTATGCTGCAAGTGGTCGTTATCAGGAATCATGTGCTAGAAATTCCTTTCATTTTCTCCATAACTGTCTTTCTTCAATTTGACTGTTTTCTTACACCATATTTTGAGACTCGAACCTCCTCTCACCATAACTCCTTCTTTCGTCACCTTTAGCTTTCCCTCCAGTTGTACATCAGGAGTCTCTTCATCAACCTCCTGCCTTCCCTTGTCATGTTGTGCCATTCTCCTCAGCTGTTCTCCCTCATTAACACAGAGGCATGTTTGCTGTGCCTCAGTGTGATGGTTCCAGCTGATTGTTTCCAGGGTTCCCCATCCACTTGCATGGGAGCTTCCCCCTTTAGGCACAGCTGAAATAGTAACGGCATTGACATGTGGCAAGTCATTCACTGACACACTGAAGAAATAGCATAGATTTACTGAGAATTATATTTTCTAGCTTGATTCTGGGTAAAACTGCTGATTAGTAATTGAGATCACATGAGTTTTGACATTTTGCAATGTTACACTACTCATGATCGGTGAGAAGTACGGATAATGCAATAAGGAACTGATTATTTAAGCACG
>JACEEZ010015749.1:12500-37500 GCA_016584305.1 Chionoecetes opilio
GCCCCTGCTGTGAACCACAGGTCAAGGACTTGCACAGGGCATACCAAACCCTCCTCTTGGTATCGTTCACACACTGCATTTGTCAGCCAGTCTTCCACCTCTAACACTCTTTCATAGCTGACGCTGATTCAGAGTTCATGGAGATGAGTCAACATTTTCTTGCTCCGGGTTTGAGTGTGGACACTCAAGCCTATGTACAAGGGAAGCGGTGGTTCTTTGGTCTTTTGGTGACGTGGTTTCTCTGCTACTTTGGGCTTTTCTTTGGAATTGAATCTAATCAGCTGGCATATTGTCAGACATGCTTGTGAATTTCTTCCTATCCTATCCCTTGATGTTTGATCCATATAACAACATGGAGATCAAGACCTTGAGAGAATTTGGCACTGAATCATCTTGGCAATCTGGGGTGAAACTTCCATCAAATGTACGGAATATTGTCTTGAAGATTTCTTGGCGTATTACCTTTGCCACGTGTACCATTGAGAGAGCGTCTTTCTCAAAATCACGAGAGTTCAACTCCTCTTTCAAGAACTTTTGAAGGCCTTCATTAAAAACAAGAACTGTTTACTTGCCAACTGATTGTTCCTGACACTGATCCTGGTAATGACCCAGAAGTTTTCTTTTCAGTCGTGTCTTATTCACCTGTTTCTCATACCCCAAGGCTGCAAAGCGAGTTATACACATTTTGTGCAGATCTGCTAATGGAAATATGTACTCCCCCTCCTCGACATTCGTTTCAATGAAAGATATTATTTCTGCGAATACCCTCGAGTCTGTCATTGATTGATCAGTTGAATCCGATAATGTAGCCTGAGATCGTTTGTAACTTCTGTATCGAACGCAGAATGCATCCATGCATTGTTTGTGATACTTTGCTTCAATAGCAACAAGTTCCCCACCCGCAATAGTAGCTAACAAATCAGTATCCTGTAGTGCTTCTGCTTGTTCTCGCAGTGTTTTGTCTAGTCCTAAAGTTGCACACCTGTGAAGCACACCATCTGACTTCTTGCAAAATATACGCATGTTGCAACACTTGAGTTCATCAGGTAGAGATACCCGTTTGGACTTTCTTTGTCCAGTACTAGCACCATCGCCAGAGTGGTCAACATTCCTCTTTCTAGCATTTCTCTCCTGTGCCCTTAGCAGTTTTGATTTGGCAAATAACAAATGACAGTTTTTATGCCACTTGGCACAATTTACATTGAGATTGTTTGCAGGCACATCATCATCGAAATAAATACAGGCAGGCAATGATTTCAGTTCTTTAAACCCGTGTACATTTTTCATGAAGTCCTCGTATGCTTGTGAACCTTTGCCATCCTGTTGTGTTGCAGGACACTTTAAAGCACCGTCTGCTGTACCGCATATAATGCACTTTGACCAATTCATGTTGTGTCGAAGATTGAAATGCAAACTCTCCTCTACTTGCCTGGGCTGATTTCAGTCCTCAACCAGGAAGCACCCTGAAACAAAAAAACGCACACCATCAGCAATGATGTTAGTAACTACACTACATAAAGCATGGTAAAAATAAACTGCCACCTGAAATGACAGTACAACCCCATTTTGACCTTTGACCTTGACGTGACCATGACCTTGACCTTTAAAATTGGGTACCCCCCTCCAAAAATGTTTGTATTGACCTAAACTATGCATGTACCAAATTTGGTGCTTTGGGCCAGCGTGTAACGATTTGGTTATTTTTTGGCCATAAACCACCCCACTACTCTTCGTTTTCTGTCTTTCCCTAGTTCCATCTTCATTTCCATTTCCCTGATGTCCTCTCTTTTCTCCTTCCCTTCTACAGTCCTACCTTTCCTTAACTACCTTTTTCTCTTTCCATTTCCTTTTCTTCCTCTTTTTTTTCACTTAAACTCTCATTTTCCTTTCCTCTTCTCCTTCCCATTACACTTATTGCCTCTTGCTTTCCTTTCCCCTTTACCTGCATCAACCCTACATAGTTTATTTTATTTTTCCCTTTCCCCCTCCTACTGAAATCCTTCCTTGGTTTCCTTACTTCAAATGACTGTCATTCTTCTACTCCAAACTTGTCAAATGTAATTGTTGTGGATGTTCTCTTTCTCCCTTGAGGACTTTCTAGACTCTTGAAAGGGACAAAGAAGAGATTGAGAGGTGGATTGGCCCCTTAGGACGAATGGAGCAATGGAAATATAAAGGAATGAAAACACAAAATGTGATAAAAGTAGAAACATATCCCCAAGGATGAGGTGTTGATAGTCTCCTTCTTATAATGTCACTTTATATAACGGTGGATCATTTTTCTTTCTTCTTAAAGGTGAAAAAGAAACTCTTTTTCTTGACTCTTTCTAACATTTGTAATATTTTTTTTTTTGTGCAAATATACAACGATATACTTTTTTTATATATAATTTTAAGTCACTTACATATATACACAGCTCTTCCATTCGCTTTTCTCGATACGTTGATGAAAATTTCGCTTTCACATTTAATTCAAATAAAAGAAAATATGATAAGTCGTTCAAGAGTAGTTGATGTAATATATATTTATATATATAATATATATATATATATATATATATATATATATATATATATATATATATATATATATATATATATATATAATATATATATATATATATATATATATATATATATTATATATATATATATATATGTTTTCGAAACGATGAGCTCATGAATGTTTTTTTTTTTTATTTAATTACAGTTATCTTTAATGATGACATGTTTACAGTGATTACATCGATTCCTCCTCTATATAATGCTACACACACACACACACAAACACACACACACACACACACACACACACACACACACCCGCGCACACACAAACACACAACACACGCACAACACACTCGCGCACACAACACACACACACACACACACACACACACACACACACAACACACGCACAACACACTCACGCACACAACACACACGTACACACATACACACACGCACACACACACACACACACACACACACAACACACACAAACAAACACACACACACACACAACACACACGCACAACAGACACACACACAACACACTCACACACACAACACAACACAACACACACACACACACACACGCACACACAGGGAAGGTCTCTACTCACAACACTTAATTAATTAGAACACTTTGAACGTAACACAACCTTCTCGGACTCGTGTCAATAAAGAATAAATAAAAAATAACAATAAAATAAACAATAATTATAATACACTCACGCACATATATTTTAGTCAGTCTTTCCCTTTGACGCGGAGGAAAAGAAAACGGGGAAGGGAATATTGTCTTCAGGTTTCACCCCTGCAAGGATTGGATAGAATTAACAGGTAATTGAGGAGTGAGATCATTAAGGTAACCCCAGGATATGAATCATGGAGATATATATATATATATATATATATATATATATATATATATATATATTCGTTAAAATTGATAGCTAGTTCAGCGTTTATTATCTTCTTAAAGATATTTTCTCCTTGTCGTAGGAGTGTCTTATTCTCTTTTGTAATCACTTTTATGACTTCGCCGTAGCTTGTCATGTTTGCTGTATCGCGATTTCGGGGCTAAGAACCCTTCTTCAGCAGCATATGGAAGATGTTTTCTCCTCAGGAGTTGAGGTGAGCATGATTAAGATGCTTTGATTGAAAGATTTGTCATCAATTCTTTATTGGTAATGTGGGCCTTTACTGCTCTAGGCGGCCCACAGGTGAATTCTGGTACTGGTTCAGTGTGCAGACAGTCTAGCGAACTCATAACAGAGGGGAGTCTGACTTACCCACATATAGTGTAGTGTCAGATGCACCCCTCCGATGATTGTTGCTGTCTGTCTTCAGTGCCGTAATTGTATTTTTTTTTTTTTTTTTTAACATATATACATATATATGTATATATATATATATATATATATATATATATATATATATATATATATATATATATATATATATATATATATATATATATATATATATATATATATATATATATATATATAGTATATATACTACATATATATACATATACATATATACCAATATATATATATATTAAGATTAGGAGTTGTTGTAAGTGTTAGCATTATCTTGGTGGCGGTGCGGCTCTAATCATGTTTTGTAGTGCTTCAGACGGTGTTTGTTGTATTATTTGTGCCGTCGTGACCGCCCCATCCTTACATAGAAAGGGTGTGGTCTTCGGGCAGTCCTCAACGTAATGTTGGAGAGGTGTTACAGACTCAGTCCGGCAGTGAGGACATTGGTGCGGTAGGAGGTCGTCATACATTTCTGCCAGACACTTGTAACCCAGCCTGAGTCTGTGTAGGTGAACTCTTAGGGACCTGTTTAGAGTGTCTGAAAGTGGGGCTACGTTTTTTGTTGCCTCTGCGTACCTAGAGGCACTGGGTGAACCGCCGTTTGCTGAGAGGCTGAGCGCGAGATGCGTGTTGGAGGTGGCTTTTGCTCGGAGACGGCTTTTGATCTGTGCCGAGCTGCGTGGGATCGGTGCCGTCACTGAGGGAGGGAAGTTTAAGGGCGTCTTTGGCCGTCTGGTCTGCCTCCTCGTTCCCTGGGATGCCCGTGTGGCTGGGTATCCAGTTTAGTGTAATGTTTCTGTGTTGTTCCTGTATGTGTGTTGCAATGGTGAGTATGTTAGTTGTTATGGTGATGTTGTCTGTCGGGTGTTGTTGTTCTAGTGTCTTGAGGGCGCTTAGTGAGTCTGTGTGGATGACAATGCTGTCTGTTCTGGGTGCTGCATCTTCCAGGGCTTTTAGAATGCCGACGAGCTCTGCCTGTAAGGTCGAGGAGCCATCTGGTAGACGGAAGTGGCCGATAGAGGTTGGGTGCACGAAGGCTGCTGCAGCTCTCCCGGTGGTAGGGTCTACCGACCCATCTGTGTAATATATCTCCACTCCTTGCTGAGGCGCCGAGTTCTCTGCTCTTTGTGCTTGCCGGCGGAGCTCGGGGTGACTCAGGCTGGCTTTCTTGGAAGAGAGCTGTGTGATCGAGATATTCCACGGCATTTCATTCCAGGGTGGCGGCTCTATGTAGGCAGGATTTTGTCTGTCTGGACGGTGTTGATGGAAGAGATGTTGGGCATTAAAGGATGTTATGCCTTGTGCGGAGGCTTTAGCCCAGGTCTTTTTGGTGAACAAATCCTCATCCTGTTGAAGAGCCTGCTGAAGTCTTTGCAGTAGAGACGTTTTGGTCGGTGGTGTTACGACTTTGTGCAGGAGTGCCGTGTTCAGTGTGTTTATCCGGTCACTGATCGTTGGTAAGTGGGCCTCCGTGTGCATGGTACATATTTTTGTCCATCTTGGAGCACTCAGGATAGTGCGGAGGGCTTGGTTCTGGATCCTATCCAGGATCTGAATCTGGGTGGGACTGACAGTGGTGAGCATGGGGGTACTGTAGTCAATTAGTGACCGAATAGCCTGCACGTAGAAGGTCCTAAGTACCTTTAAATTTGCGCCTCCCTCCAGTCTGGTGAGACATCTCATGACGCGAAGGCAAGTTCGCGTTTTCTCCTTAATGGCTGCCACGTGAGGCTTGAAACTGAGCCCTTTGTCCATCCAAACGCCGAGGTAAGGATGACAGGTCGCCCACTCAATGTCTGTTCCGTCGACTGATAGTGGGGGGGATGGCTTGTTGGAGCCGAAGTGGATGGCTCGTGTTTTGGCAAAGTTGATTTTTAGGCCAAGTTCCTGGCACTTTGAGTCCAAGGTTGACAAAGTGTTCTGGGCTTTGCGGAGGTAGTAGGGGCCTGTGGTTATGACTGCCAAGTCGTCGGCATAGCCGAGGATTGTGCAGCCATTCCTGAGCGGGAGTGAAACTAGGATCTCAATGAGTGTGTTGAAGAGATATGGGTTGAGAATGCTGCCCTGTGGGGTGCCATTTTCGAAGGTCTTGTAGTCGGAATAATGTCCTTGGAACCGTACTCGTCCTTTTCTTTCGGTGATGAAATCCATGATCCAGGTGAGCAGTTTTCCTTTGACTCCCTTCCCCGCAAGCGTCGCGAGGACAGCTGTAGGGATGGCTAACTCAAAGGCTTTCTCAAGGTCTACAAAGGTGACAATAGCTTTCCTGTTTGAGATCCGGGAGATCATGTCTACCAGACAGTCTCTCGTCCCCCTGCCTTTGGTATATGCGTAAATATTATGGTGTGGCTGCGGGAGAGATCATTGCAGCCTGTTTAGGATCATCTTTTCCGCTGTCTTCCCAAGGCAGTGAGATGGGGCGCGTCTTGCCCGGGTCTTTCGGTTTGGGAATGGGGTGGATTGTCGCTTCCTTCCAGGTTTGCGGGAGTTGGCCTATGTCATACGACCTGTTTATTAGTCGGAGAAGTTCTTTCTGTGCCGGAGGCCCCGCGTTGCGTATTAGAGAGTACGTGATTTTGTCCGCTCCGACGGCAGTGTCAGGGCGGGCCGTTAGCGTTCGCTGCAGTTCGTGGAGTGTGAAGGGAGTGTCGGTCTGATCGTGTTGTGCACAAGCCCGTTGGATTGCCTCCTCCTGTTCTGGCTTCTGCCGTGCCAAACTGTCTCGAGATGTATCAGAAAGTTGTCGTGAGCTGCTCCTGTTGATAAGAGATGTGATAAGATTTTCAGCTTCACCTGCTGGGTCCGGATGATGGGGAGTCACCTGTTTGGTCTGACCTGATGCAATCCTGATTTTTCCCCACAGTTCACTTAGAGTGGTGTGTCCGTTCATGGAGGCGCACCATTCCAGCCACTTCTCAATCATGATGTTTTTTGTTGCTTCCCTGGCGATTCTGATTGCTGCTCTGAGGAGGTCTCTGGTTATTTGGGTGTTGTGCTGTCTGTTTAGTTTTCTGGCCTGATTTACTCTGTGGTTATATTCTTTGACGTCCTCGTTGTAGTACCACCTGTCTTTGAAATTATGTTTGGGAGGCCTGGTGTGGGGGATAGCTGTGTCGGCGGCGTTGTGAAAGGCAAGTGTAAGCCGTCGATCCATGGTGTCGATGGTGTCATCGTCTTGTGGTGTTACGTGTAGGTGGTGGCGAATAGTTTCTTGGAACAGCGGCCAGTCCGCATTTTTGGTGTTCCAGCGTGGAGGCAGGACTGGTTTCAGAATTTTGGGATATTGTAGGGTGACTGCAATCGTGAAATGATCGCTGGCTAGATGTTCGTGGACCTGGCATGTAGCACCTCGGCAGATGTTTTGCGAGGCGAAGGCCAGGTCCAGTATACCTCCATCTATGTGTGTAGCCTCGCCGTTGTTGAGGAGGACTGCTTGGGGAACGTTAGTCATCAACTCCGCAAGGTGGTAGCCGTTCCTGTTCCTTTTGTTTCTCCCAATCATTTCATGGTGAGCGTTGAAATCTCCACCGATGATAACCCTCTCCGTTGCACATGTGGCGAATAGCTCACTCATGTCGAGTTCTGTTCTTAACGGCGCGTTGTAAATTTTGTATACCTGGAGCGCTCCCTGTTTCAGCTGTAGGGTGACACCCAATACTTCTACTCCCTCGCCACAAAAGACAGGGGCGTCGATAAGTTTGCTTCCTGTAGTGTTTCTCACAAGGATGGAGCAGCCTTGTGTTTGTCCTTCTACCGCTGGTATGTGGTAAGACTTGTATCCACGACAGTTGATGTTGGTCCCCTCTCGGAGCCGTGTTTCCTGTAGGAGGATGACATCTCTCTTGTTGATGCGGGCGTCAGCCATCAATTGATGATGTCTAAGTCTGATGCTGTTTATGTTCCATATTAAGATGTTGATTTTGGCTTGGTCCCCCCATTGCACTGTCTCGCGCATGCTGCCATTCTCCTCTTTTCTACCTCTATTGTTGCTGTTGCTGGAGTGACTCCCGGGGCCGCGGGAGGAGGAAGTGTGTTGTGTCGCTGGGCCGCCCTCATCTGGGGATGAGGTGTGGGCGTCTGGGGATGGGGTGTGGGTGTCGCTGTGCGAGGTTTGGGTTGCATGGGGCGATGTGAAATGCTGTTGACGACTTTCTTCGACATGGCGTTGAGTTTCTCGGTGTCTACAGGCTTTCCGAGCATGGTGACGATGGCTTCCGCGAAGGTTTGGAACATGCTCTCGAGGTCCGATTTCGACAGTGTTATCCGATCGGTTGTCATCTCTGGTGCAGGGGCGGGGTGTTGGGGCGTGGGTGTTTGCTGGTTGGGCATCATTCTTGGTGGGACGGCAATTCTTTCTCGGGGGCGGCTCCTGTTCCTTGCCCACGATGTTGCTTGCCCTAGGGCAGGGAATTCGGTGTTGGCTTGTGTGGCGGGTACTGGTTGATGCGGAGTGGAACCCCACGTCGACGTTGCGGCTAGCGCTGGTTTGTGGGGGTTCGTACTTCCCCACGTTGAGGTAGTCGCTAGGCCCGGTCTGTGGGTGACCATCCAATTCCTTTGAACTTGTCTTTGCACGTCGACCAGTTCCCGTCTGGCCGTGCAGCTCCTGTTCCAAGAGTGGTGTGCTTCCTTGCAGTTTGGGCATCTGGCTACTGTTGTTTCCCCATTCTTGTGTTTGCTTAAGCAGGTCTGTGTCTCGTGAGCTCCCGCACATATGCCGCATCTGTCGGGCAGGGTGCAGTTTGCTTGGTGATGCCCGAACTTCTGGCACTTGAAGCACCTGAGTGGTTCGCGGCTGTAAGGACGCGTGTAGAAGGTTCCCCATCTTTCTAAGTCTATCCACCCGGGTAGAGAGCCGGTCACCGTTATCTCCACCTGCATTGTGTGGTCGTCTTCCCAGTTTCTGCATCTCTGAGCCGTCAAAACTTTCGGGTGTTTTGTTATGATGGATAATGGCATGAGAAGGGGGTAGCGAAGCAGGATTCCTATTGTAGTCCCATTGCTTGCATTGGAAGGCCTTAGGTGAAGTGGGATTAGTTTCCCATTCTTCGGGATGTGTGTCAAGGCCATGATTTCCTCGAAAGTCTCCGTATCCTGAGGTGCGAGAAGTACTTGGCCTGACATGAGGAACTTCATTGGTAGTTTTCGGTGGGGATTAAGATGCGAAGTGAAGCGCTATTTATAGCCGGTCTGCCTGCCACGCAGCCTATTACCGATGTCGTTGATTGGTAGATAGCTTTTGCTTCTCGTCTTCTTGAGTGGGAGACGCTGATTGGTTGTTTGGTCTTCGCTTGGCTTTTCTGCGAGTAGGCTGTTATTTGCTTTTGTTCTTTTCATGCTGGGTAGAGCTTGTAGGTCGTTTGCCTGTACGTTAAGCTTGGGATTGATCTCTTTTATGTACAGGGCTTCTAGGATGGCAGGTCGCCGCACATCTGCACACATGTCAACCAATTTTGTATTTTCTTCTA
This sequence comes from Chionoecetes opilio, assembly GCA_016584305.1. Taxonomy (NCBI): domain Eukaryota; kingdom Metazoa; phylum Arthropoda; class Malacostraca; order Decapoda; family Majidae; genus Chionoecetes; species Chionoecetes opilio. The sequence continues at coordinate 21,799 of JACEEZ010015749.1, forward strand.
GAAATTTTCTTGTTATGATGATGCCATGTTGTTCTAATAGGTGACTTTTTTGGGGCTCCGGAAGTTAGGTGGCAAGTAAGACGTCTGGACAGCTTCGTTGTCGTCATGCCGATGTAGGATGAGGGGAGGACTTCACAGTTTCCTCGTTTGCATGTGATCCTATATACGACATGGGACTTTTGTTTTGTCTCCTTCGTCTGGCTTGGGCTGTTACGGAGAAGGAGGTTGCTGGTGTTCCTGTTTTTGTAGTAAATTTGTAGTTTTATTCTCCTCTCTGGGTCTGCAGGTTTCACGTTACGGTGGACGATTTGTGATATTATTCTTTCTTCTTCCTGGTGAGCGGTGGAGAAGAAAGCCCGGTAGAAGATAGTTATGTCTTGACTCTTTTTTGTGGCGTTAGGGTTGTACCAGTTCTCCAAGATTTTCTTAGTCTGACGGTTGATGTCTCTCTCGCTGAAGCCAATCATGCTCACCTCAACTCCTGAGGAGAAAACATCTTCCATATGCTGCTGAAGAATGGTTCTTAGACCCGAAATCGCGATACAGCAAACATGACAAGTTACGGCGAAGTCATAAAAGTTATTACAAAAGAGAATAAGACACTCTTAAGACAAAGAGAAAATATCTTTAAGAAGATAATAAACGCTGAACTAGCTATCACTTTTAACGAGATCTGTCTCAGAGAAAATCTCCTGCCCGTATATACTCTATATATATATATATATATATATATATATATATTATATATATATATTATATATATATATATATCGCAGGATATATATATATATATATATATATATATATATATATATATATATAATATATATATATATATATATATATATATATATGTATATATATATATATATTATATATATATATATATATATATATATATATTATATATATATATATATATATATATATATATATATATATATATATATATATATATATATATATATATATATATATATATATATATATATATATACATAAGGGAGGGGTTGGGAGATATAATTAAATTTACTCCTAAAAAGGCTTCCATTTTCACTCACATTAACCCTTCATTTACTTCCTTTCATCCCATCTTCTTCCTTCGCCCTCTCTCATTATCATTCCACATCTACCTTCCCCTATTAGTGCTTATGCCAATGGGGGTCCGTGGTACCAGTAACAGCAACCAAGGTTATTATACATCATTTTAAAGGTCTTGGACTAAGGATTTCATAAATGCATGATAACCCTCTGAGAAAGGTAGCTGTTAAGAGTTATGAAGCTTTTAGTTATGAAAAAAGAACTATCTATTCTATACATTTGATGCATAATATGTAATATAGCCGATCGCTCTCCTATTGAATTTCTGAACCTACATGTTGAATTGTTAGCAATAAAGAAATCAGAAAGCACCCTTTTAGCTACGAAGTAGGTATATTTGTGATAAGAAAGTAAAAATAAATAACAATCTATGAATGTTCCAGTAACGGCAGTATCTAGTATATTATTAATACATATGCAATATTACTATAAATAGAATCGATTCATGGATAAGATAAGGATACAGTTGTAGATAGCAACAGCCAATCAGAATACTTCTGTATTGTCTAAAAACGAATTTCACCGTATTAAACTACATTATGCAGTAGCTATTTAGCGTATATCGGTCAGCAGTTCATTCCTGGAATTTACAAAAGAGTGACGCGAGTGAGCTTATTTTGTTTATTATACATGTAGTATACTTTTTTAAACTGAATTCTGACACATAAAGGTTTTGGTGTCATTTTATTATTTGCCTATTAGTTTTAGAAGTATTTGTATATATACCTAGTGTTTTTATATGACATATACAGAATTTTGGAATTTGTTTGATATTTAACTGAATAATGACTAATTCTTGATTTTTACACTAATCGTTTTGTAAAACTGTAATAAGGACCCATGCATATGTATTTATGTATTTATAAGTACCATGTGAGTGATAATCAAAGGAAACAAGTACAACAGGCAGTACAACAAATATAGTGCCTTTGTAGAATGAGATTTTTAGAAAACCTTTCCTCTCTAGGCCATGTTATTAAAAGTGAGCTGAGCTCTAATTTCATCATACAGAGCTGAATTCCACACAAGAAGAGGCGGACACAAGGCTGATGCTACATGCACAATTTGCATCAACCTCCAACAGGTCAGTGGTCATCAGCAGTGAAGACACTGATGTGTTTGTTCTTGCACTGCATTATCAGAACAAGATGAGATGTCCACTGTACCAGAAGTTCACTGACCGAACCAAAGGTACATCGCACATTGTTCCTACCCACCTGATTGCTGATTTCCTTGGACCATCTGTCACCAACGCCCTTCCAGCAATGCATGCGATGACGGGATGCGATGCCACCAGTGCCTTTGCCGGAAAGGGCAAACTGTCAGCATTGGAGATGGTGAAGCGGAGTGCAAGGTACCAACAGCTATTCACCAAGATGGGACAGCAACCAGAACTTGACGAAGATGTCTTCAGTGAACTTCAGGCCTTCACCTGCGCCTTGTATGGAGACAAGGACAACTGCAGTGATGTGAATTCCTTCAGGTAGGCCCTATATACTACCCTAGGTGACATTGTGGCAATTAGACGATGCGGTAGCATCGTCAAGCCAAGAACAAGAGCGCCAGCGACAAGTTGAGAGATGCTACCAGCTCTAGTCATTAATGCTAAAGCTAATAGGACTACTTTTCACTAGAAATAAATATACTTTTCATGTATATATTTACATTAATTTCTTGGCGACACCTTTCTATATCAATTTCATTATTGGCTGAATTATGTTTTCTTGGCTTTCTTTTTGCGACGCAGTCGTTTTTGTTTTGATTAGTATATTTTCAATATATGGTATTGTATTTTACATTGCTTAATGTAAAGTGGCATAACCTGTATAAAATTTGATAACTGCTATCAAGGGGAGGCGGTAGCGGAGTGGTTAGCATCTCTGACAGGCGTTCTCGGTGACCGTCGAGTGGCCTAAGAACACCCACATGCCCTGCCTATCAACTCTACCTTCGACTGCGAGTGCATCGGAGGACACACGGGGGGCGGCATGAGCCTCTTCTAATCACAGGCGTCACTATAAAAATCCTGCCTGCGCCACCACGGGCGAGGACCAACCATCATAGCCCTCAAGTGAACCTCCAGAGCCTACCATCCGAGCCCTGGGTCCCCACTGCCTACAGGCGCTATAGGCATAAATGTAAAAGAATAAAAAATAAATATCATTACAGGTACAAGTTCTTCTTGGCAAAACGTGGCGAGGCCGAGTCATACCAGCCTCCTCCATGCGCCGACATCCTACGGAAGCATGCCATGCGAGCCAACTATGTCACCTACGTATGGAAGTCAGCACTTGTACAACGCCTACAAATACCTGCTCCACACGGCTATGGCTGGACTGCCAGTGAAACAGATATCAGCATCGACTGGATGGACGTCAAACCAGCCCCTGCGTCCGTCCTTGAACTGTTATATTGCAAATGTCTACGCTCCTGCCTGCAAACCAACAGACTGTCCATGTATCATGAATAGCATAAAGTGTACAACAATGTGCAAATTGAAAACGTGCACAAATCAGGTTGATGATGATGACAGTCAAGATGCAGTGATTAATACTGCAGATGATTGAACACTTTCATATATCCAACATGTTCTCTTAGTGCTGCACCCACTTTGATGCATGTATTCTTCTAAAAGTAAACTTTGATAGTTTGTTAATGTATTCCTACATCATCATATGATGTTATCATGATATAGGCTTACCTTGGGTAACATTTTCAGATCTGTTCCACTCCTATTTACATTGGAAATGCTTTGTACATACTTTATGGGAAATAATAAAAATCGCGTTTTGCCAGTACAACATGTTTATACATTTGGGTGTCTCACAACTAACAGCTACACTGTACAGAAGGTTATCATACATCAAAATAATCCTTGGATCATACGCTTTCAGAAAAGGTATAATAACCTTGGCTGCTCAAACTGGTACCAATGAGTCCAAATATTCTGAATGGCAGAAGGACTATATCCACCCACCTCCACATCCTCTCCTACATCTCCCTCACCCTCCTTACCTTCCCCTTCGATTGAATTTTCTCTTGATAAGTTATGTACCACATATAGATTATTTCAATACCACATAATTAATCGCCCTCCAGCTAATAGGACGGTTAGGTAAAAGGTAAGATTGTACTCATGGGAAATGGTGAAGACTGTACCAATGACTACTCTATACTGGACTTCCTACTCATTTTGGGCTATTTCCAGTGGAGGCCAGTTTTGCGATTCCTGCCATTTTCGAACATCACTCCCTTTTCCCTTCCTATGGTTTATCAGTATATATGATATACCGTTATCTTCGTAAATGTTTGTTCTATAATATTATCAAATAAAAAATAGTAAAATGCAATAAAGAAATGCCATTATGAGAGAGTTAAGAAATATGCATGAACTTAATATTCACTTGAACTCATCGCCATTTAATATTTTGCGTGAAAACATTTTAGATGCTAGCAATAGAAAGAAGCGGATTTTCATTAGATTTCCATTGCTATATTTCGTTTTCTGATAAATGAATCATAACCATGCATAAATTAGCGTTAACTAAAAAAATAACATCATATATCGGGATAATTACCAGATGGATGATGTTATTTATTTAGTTAACGCTAATTTATGCATGGTTCTAATTCATTTATCAGAAAATGAAATATAGCAATGGAAAGCTAATAAAATTCCGCTTCTATTGATATGTTGCATGTAAAAAGTCTTCACGCAAAATATCAAATTGCGATGAGTTTAAGTGAATATAAGTTCATGCATATTTCTTCAGAGTCTCATAATGGAATTTCTTTAGCGTATTTTACAGTTTTTTATATGATAAAATAAAATATATTGTTTTATAGAACAAACATTCACGAAGATAACAGTGTATCATTTATACTGATATGCCATAGTCTACTGTATTCATGGAACACTTTTTTACTTGCCGATACGATTGATGATGTTATTTTTTTAGTTAACGCTAATTTAGGCATTGTGGTAATTTATTTATCAGAAAACGAAATATATCAATGGAAAGCTAATGAAAATCCGCTTCTTTCTATTGCTAGCATTTAAAATGTTTTCTCGCAAAATATTAAATGGCGAAGAGTTTAAGTATATATTGAGGTCATGCATATTTCTTCACTCTCTCATAATGGCATTTCTTTAGTGTATTTTACTGTTTTTTATTTGATAATATTATAGAACAAACAGTTACGAAGATAACGGTATATCATATATACTGATAAACCTTAGGAAGGGAAATAGGGGTGATGTTCTAAAATGGCAGGAATCGCAAAACTGGCCTCCACTGGTCATGGGCGGGCTGGCGCGGGGCACGAGTAGCAAGTCCAGTATAGAGTAAGTAGTCTTTGACTGTACCCAAGAAGCCAAAGGAAAGTTTACAGTGGTTCAAAGTTTACCAGGTAGACTAAAAGTAACCACGTCTATATTACGGTTTGTTTACTTTTGTTAGCCCTCCATCGCCCCTGCCTGTGTAAACCAACAACTCATTTTCCATAATCTTTCTTTCTCCCATATATAATTTTCTTTGACCTTTCTGTCTCCCGCCCTCTTCAGGTGTGACTATAATAGATTCTTCACACGACAGGAAGACGCCTTATATTAAGCTCTGTTCCCGGTGTCACAAACCAGAAGTTACCGCGGATCAGATGTTACCAAAACAGAAACTGCGCTTGCGCGGCCTTGCAAATCTTGCCGCTCCAGAAGTTGCCGGGAGGACCACCACTCACGACTGTCACTGATTTATTGGTACACACCAGGGAGAATATAATCTATCACGACATCATTGCCATTTTATATCAACAAAAACAAGATGGAGGAGCTGAAAAAAATTTGGGGATTCATAAGTTTAATCATTGAATTATAATACTGACCTACCCTTTAATAAACCTCTGCCCTGCTTCTTATTTCCATCCAATTTCTTAATAATTTTACTCATACATACACCCTCGGAATCAAAAGATGCATACACATTTTCATAACGGTATTTCTTTGACATTAAATATTATAATGAAATATCAATAGTAATATTAGCATGAAGATCCGCAGCGGTAATTTCTGGTCCACGCATGCGCAGTTGCTGTTTTGGTAACTTCTGGTCCACAGTAACTTTTGGTCCGTGACACCGGTTTGTAAATAAAATAATGTATGTTATTTCTTCTCAGCTTACTAGGTCTGTCTGTTCCTTGTACATCACTAGATCAGAATACAACTTATACAATATATACACGAAACGGGACAACACCCGTTAACATAACATACAAGTTGGTCACCCGTAGAGAGAGAGAAATGAATGAACAGAGAGAGAGAGAGAGAAAGTGAGAGAGAATAGTTCGACTCTCCCTGCTGGCGTGTTTGTACCCAACGCTTGAGGAACTGATCGCCTCCTAAGGGACTATGTACAAAGGGTTTCACATGATGCCTGGGGGAGAAGCGCCCAAGTGCTATGCCAAGGACTTATACACTTCATTAGCAAACAGGGAGAGGAAGGGGTTAGGGCAGAGGATTATTGATATATACTGAATGTATTGTGAAGGTGTGTCCTGTGAGGTTTATTTACACTTATTTTCCAAGGTCGATTTTTTTTTTGTCACTATATAAGGTTTTGGTGTTTGCGACCGATTATATTTTTGAATATATTATTATTTAATATTCGATATTCATTCGTTTTTTCGATCGTTTAATTTTAGGTTTTTCTTTTTATTTGGGATTTGTGTCTTTTTGGGGGTGGCACTTTTGAAGTTTCGCTAATTTCCCGAACTGTTGATGGTTCCTTGGTTCATTTTTAAAGGAAAACTTTAATTAAAAAAATACATAATTAAAACAAATCAAAAGACTCATAATAAATATAACGGTAATTCAATAGATATTAAAATACATGAGAAAGTTGATTCAATCTTTCATAAGCAAATATATAATTAACAAATATCTATGGAGTATTATATCCTTCGGTTTATTATTTGATATAATTTATATATCCTTCGTTTTATCATTTATTGGAATGTATTATAAAAAAAAATCCATTAAGTATTATTTCCTTCGTTGGAAAATAGAAAGGAGACCAACGCATTTTTCCAAACTAGTATATGAAACTTAATGAACCAAAATATACAAATAATCACAAACACAAACTGTAAATATCAAATGATATTATATATAACAATGTAAACGGAAAATCAACAATCTCTTCAGCCACCTCTCCATCACGCCGATTCAGTTTCTCCGCTTCATCATTATCCCTCTTACCTCCTAGCAAACACAATCCTCCCGGTGACTGCATAAGCAAGGAATATGATCCACTTATGCTAAAGCCACACCGCTAAGACAACATCCAAAGGAAGAAGGCAAGGGTGCAATTATCTCGCCTTTGAGTTCGTAAGTTGCTCGTAACCCGACAAAGAGTAAACACATTATGAAAACAGAGAGAGAGATAAAGAGAGATTATCGTCGCAATCGAATATGATACATGTATTTCTTTGACTTCTCCTTTCTCCATTACTTCTTGGAGAGCTTATATTCCTCCCCCTTATATGTGTGTGTGTGTGTGTGTGTGTGTGTGTGTGTGTGTGTGTGTGTGTGTGTGTGTGTGTGTGTGTGTGTGTGTTTGTTTGTGTGTGTGTGTGTGTGTGTGTGTATTCACCTAGTTGTATTTTACAGGGCCTGAGCTACGCTTGTATGGCCCCGTCTTCATACCAACATTTTTTCATCATTCATCCTTAGTGCTTAGTGTTGACCGAAGCCTTACTAAGCCTCAGAGGCGGTTCACAAACCCCCGGCTAACACCTGGTACCCATTCACTGCTGGGTGGACAGGGGCTCGGGTTTTAAGAAGACCGCCCGTCTGTCTTCGCTCCGCCCGGGGATCGAACCCGGGACTTCTCGGTTGTGACCCAAGTGTGCTAACCGCTACAACACGGAGTTCCCCAACTTGTTTTCCCAGTCTTGTTCAACAGTGTTTGTGTGTATGTGTGTGTGTGTGTGTGTGTGTGTGTGTGTGTGTGTTTGTGTGTGTGTGTGTGTGTGTGTGTGTATGTGTGCAATGTGTGTGTGTGTGTGTGTGTGTGTGTGTGTGTGGTGTGTGTGTGTGTGTGTGTGTGTGTGTGGTGTGTGTGTGTGTGTGTGTGTGTGTGTGTGTGTGTGTGTGTGTGTGTGTGTGTTGTGTTGTGTGTGTGTGTGTGTGTGTGTGTGTTTTGTGTGTGTGGAGATATTAGTGTAGAAAGGATATTATTACATTTTACTCCTACCAATACTACTATTAATAGTAGCTAAGGTTAGTAAGTTAATCTACAAGCTTTTATGTAATTAAGACTAATGATGCAATAAGGTATAATTTAGTGTATTACAATGCTACAGTAACCTATTTATAAAATTACCTTTCCTTTGTATGATAATGAGAGAGAGAGAGAAGAGAGAGAGAGAGAGAGAGAGAGAGAGAGAGAGAGAGAGAGAGAGAGAGAGAGAGAGAGAGAGAGAGAGAGAGAGAGAGAGAGAGAGAAAGAGAGAGGAGAGAGAGAGAGAGAGAGAGAGAGAGAGAGAGAGAGAGAGAGAGAGAGAGAGAGAGAGAGAGAGAGAGAGAGAGAGAGAGAGAAGAGAGAGAGAGAGAGAGAGAGAGAGAGAGAGAGAGAGAGAGAGAGAGAGAGAGAGAGAGAGAGAAGAGAGAGAGAGAGAGAGAGAGAGAGAGAGAAGAGAGAGAGAGAGAGAGAGAGAAGAGAGAGGAGAGAGAGAGAGAGGAGAGAGAGAGAGAGGAGAGAGCAGAGAGAGAGAGAGAGAGAGAGAGAGAGAGAGAGAGAGAGAGAGAGAAAGAGAGAGTGAGAGAGGAAAAAATAGAGAGAGAAAGATAGATAGAGAAACAATCAGACAAAAATACGAGTAGACAGAAGCAGACTTAATGAAAAATACAAAATCATTCAAAATACTAAAAAACTACAAAAAAACAAGAGGGAAAACAAACAAAAGGACAAGAGAAACTGAAAAAGGAAGAGAAAAGTAACCCCAAGAAAAAAAACTGAACAAGAGAAACTGAAAAAAAGGAAGAGAAAAATAGCTAAGGAAACAAAAACCAAACAAAATTATAAGACCCTGAGGCCCTTCTTACCCTTCCAATCCCTTACTCTTCATGACGTGGACTTGAAGGAAGATCTGGGCGTTGGAGAGCTTGCACGCGTACCTCTCGGAGTCCCAGAGCGTCGCGTTGTGAACCAGTAGGGAGGATCGAGTCGTGTCCCCATCATGTATCGTATCCACCTTGATTTCCCGCCCTTCCCGAGACCCGTAGTTCACCAGCTGAATCATGGCGGAAATACAGGCCCTTCGTCAGGATAAGTAGCCTTTGTGTGGCGAGGGAAGGGCTTGAGGTGTGTATTGGGTCCTGTCTAGGGATCTGTAGGGTCTTGGGTGTGTATTGGGTCCTGTAGGGGATCTGTAGGGTCTTGGGTGTGTATTGGGTCCTGTAGGGAATATGTAGGGTATTGAGGTGTGTATTGGGTCCTGTAGGGGATCTGTAGGGTCTTGAGTGTGTATTGGGTCCTGTAGGGGATCTGTAGGGTCTTGGGTGTGTATTGGGTCCTGTAGGGGATCTTTAGGGTCTTGGGTGTGTATTGGGTCCTGTAGGGGATCTGTAGGAACTTGGGTGTGTATTGGGTCCTGTAGGGGATCTGTAGGAGCTTGGGTGTGTATTGGGTCCTGTAGGGGATCTGTAGGTGCTTGGGTGTGTATTGGGTCCTGTAGGGGATCTGTAGGAACTTGGGTGTGTATTGGGTCCTGTAGGGGATCTGTAGAGTCTTGGGTGTGTATTGGGTCCTGTAGGGGATCTGTAGGAGCTTGGGTGTGTATTGGGTCCTGTAGGGGATCTGTAGGAACTTGGGTGTGTATTGGGTCCTGTAGGGGATCTGTAGGGTCTTGGGTGTGTATTGGGTCCTGTAGGGGATCTGTAGGAACTTGGGTGTGTATTGGGTCCTGTAGGGGATATGTAGGGTCTTGGGTGTGTATTGGGTCCTGTAGGGGATCTGTAGGAACTTGGGTGTGTATTGGGTTCTGTAGGGGATCTGTAAGAACTTGGGTATGTGATTGGGTCCTGTAGGGGATTGTAGGACTCGGGTTGTGTTGGGTCCTGTAGGGGATCTGTAGGGTTTTCGGGTGTGTATTGGGTCCTGTAGAGGATCTGTAGGAACTTGGGTGTGTATTGGGTCCTGTAGGGGATATGTAGGGTCTTGGGTGTGTATTGGGTCCTGTAGGGGATCTATAGGGTCTTGGGTGTGCATTGGGTCCTGTATAGGGATCTGTAGGGTCTTAGGTGTGTATTGGGTCATGTATAGGGATCGTAGGGTCTTGGGTCACAAGTTCGGTGTAGGGCGCGGGTTCTTCAGTAGGGATAGAGGGCCTTTGTGGAGCTTGTGGGTTATACGCAAGACTACTGAGGGTACTACTATAGCTACAGGTTAGTTAGTTAATTGTCATGGTCTTTAATATCAGGGAGATGTTAGGAGAGACTTCGTAGTTTCATAGCTCAAACCTCTGCTAAAAATTCCACTCTGGTTGATGAAGCTTGGTTCCTCCTTCTCCTCTATCCTCTGACTATATTATGCCTGTCATTAAGACCCTTCGGAATGATGTTTTCTTTGCCCTTCCTGGCCTAGATCCTCGGAAGGCTTACGGTCCTGACGGAGTCCCTCTTATTGTTCTCAAAAACTGTGTTTCTGTGCTTGCACCTTGCCTGGTCAAACTTTTCCGTCTTTGTCTATCTACTTCCACCTTTCCTTCTTGCTGGAAGTTTGCTCACATCCAACCTGTTCCTAAGAAGGGTGACCGCTCTAATCCTTCAAACTACCGTCCTATAGCTTTGACTTCCTGCCTTTCTAAAGTTTTTGAATCTATACTTAATAAGAAGATTCTTAAGCATCTATCTGCTCACAATCTTCTATCTGATCGTCAGTACGGTTTCCGTAAAGGGCGATCTACTGGCGATCTTCTAGCATTCTTAACTGAATCCTGGTCATCCTCCTTTAGGGGTTTCGGTGAAACTTTTGCTGTTGCCCTTGACATATCAAAAGCTTTTGACAGAGTCTGGCACAAATCATTAATTTCCAAACTACCCTCATTCGGTGTCCATCCTTCTCTCTGTACCTTCATCTTAAGTTTCCTTTCAAACCGTTCTATTGCAGCTACTGTAGACGGACATTGTTCTTCTCCTAAATCTATTAATAGTGGTGTTTCCCAGGGTACTGTCCTATCACCCACTCTCTTTCTATTATTCATTAATGATCTTCTAAGTCTAACTCAAAGCCCTATCCACTCCTACGCTGATGATTCTACCCTGCATTTTTCAACGTCGTTTATTAGACGTCCAACTCAACAGGAACTAAGTGATTCACGGAGGGATGCCACCGAGCGCCTAACTTCTGATCTTTCTATAATTCATGATTGGGGCAAAGCAAACCTTGTTCTGTTCAATGCCTCAAAAACCCAATTTCTTCCCCTATCTATTCGACAAAACCTACCAGATAACTATCCCCTCTTCTTCAATGACACTCAACTGTCTCCTTCTTCTACAATGAACATTCTAGGACTATCCATTACTAAAAATCTGAACTGGAAATCTCACATCTCATCTCTTGCTAAAACAGCTTCTAAGAAGTTAGGTGTCCTGTGGCGTCTGCGTCCTTTTTTTTCTCCCTCCCAATTGCTTGCTCTCTACATGGGCCTTATCCGCCCATGTATGGAGTATGTCTCACATGTTTGGGGAGGATCCACTCATACAGCTCTCCTAAACAGGGTTGAGTCAAAAGCTTTTCGTCTCATCAACTCCTCTCCTCTGACTGACTGTCTTCAATCTTTAAATCACCGCCGCAATGTTGCTTCTCTTGCTCTCTTCTACCGTTATTTTCATGCTCACTGCTCTTCTGAACCTGCTAACTGCATGCCTCCCCCTCTCCCGCGGCCTCGCTGCACAAGACTTGCTACTCATTCTCATCCCTATTCTGTCCATCTTCCTAATGCAAGAGTTAATCAGTATCTTTACTCTTTCATGCCTTTCACTGGTAAACTCTGGAACTCTCTTTCTGTATTTATTTTTCCACTTTCCTATGACTTAAATCTTTTCAAAAGAAGAGTAACAAGACACCTCCCGAACTAAATTGGCTCACCCCTCTTTTTTATTTTATTCTCTTACTGTCTTCTTTATAGGGACTGGCAACTAAGCGGGCTTTGTGTTACCCATTTTTGTTGTGCCCTTGGCCAGTTCCTTGTGTTGTAAAAAAAAAAAAAAAAAAAAAAAAAAAAAAAAAAAAGTTTAATCACTTAAAGGTTTAGTTTTTTTGAGAGCGAGAGGAAGATACATGTTTTTTGTATGAGATAAAGCTGGTATACGTGATAAGGAAGCATTTTGTGTTTAAAGGGATCGGTGAATGAAGGATGTGGAGAATGGGGTAGGACAAGGAGAAGGAAGAGGAGGAAGGTTATGGAAAAAGAGAAAAAGGTGGAGAGAGAGGAGTAGGAGGAGAAGGAGGAGGTGCCGAGGGACGTGTAGGTGGTGGTGGTGATATAGATGGAAGTGGTGATGACAAAATGTAGTAATGGTGATGAATGGTGTAGATGGAGGAGGTGGCTATAATGAATGTAACGACGAAGGCAATGACAAATGAGGTAAGACATTTGTCACCTGCCGGAAATATAAAAAAAACAAAAAAAAGGTGAAAAAATGTTAGTCGTACGATGCTACAACATTAAATCAAACATAACAAGACCCAGAATACCAACATGCAAAAAATACAATAAAGTGCAAAAATGAATAGAGAAAGGAATAAAAAGGGTAGAACTATAATTTCAATGTAAAAAATATGGGGTGAAATATACGTAGGTAAAAATATGACTAAATACATAAATTAACATTTATACCAAGGCATCATGCAGCAAACAGAAATATTTAAGAAAACACACACGCATACGTACACATACAAAAAACATCTATACCTAACCGAATACAGCAACAATAGGATACAATACAGGAAGAGAGGTGAGAGCATTCAATGTATATATGCAGTGAATTTGTTGAAAGTGAGTCGATGCAATGAATACCAAGGATGGCCCGCCCCTGTCCGTCCCTACCTCCACCTCCCTGCCTGCCCTCCCCTTCCCGACCCTACCTTACCCCTGCCCGCCCCTGCCTGCCCCTGCCCGCCCTCTGTTTCTCCTTGCAAAGCGGATTACCAATATATTCCAGAAAAAAAAATAATATCGGTTCAATCCTACACAACAAGAGGGCGAAGCAAGATTACCCATTGTATGCTTGTTCCGTGACGTCACTAACATTGTCCTGTGACGTCACGCTAAACTATGGAATAGTAACACAAAAATGGAAACTGTAAAATATGAATATTTTCGTAAATATTGAAGTAGTTATGATTTATATGTATTATTTTTTGTGATGATTGATGAGATGTGTCTTGGTTGCGTTATAAATGACTTGTGTTATAAATGGTTCTGTTTTGATTTGCGGGGTGGCCAGGGCGGTGCAGAGGCGGCGCCTGCCCGTCGAATCACCCCTGGGATCAACCTGCGGAGGGTTCTTCGTGTGGGCTTGTGGAACGTTCTGAGCCTCTCAGACGATCATCGACTACCTCTCCTATCGGGCGAGCTCAGTAGGCTGAGGGTGGATATAGTGGGACTCTCTGAGACGAGGAGGCCTGGCAGTGGCGAGACTAGCAGTGGGGGTTACACCTACTACTGGTCCGGCATGAGCAATGGTCACCGTGTACGGGGAGTAGCTATAGGCATCTCCAGCAAACTGCAGCCGTCAGTTGTTGAGGTTACTCCGGTGGATGAGCGTATAATGCGGGTGAGGATGAAACACACTCTGTGTTTCATGTCTCTTGTTGCAGTGTACGCTCCTACCGAGATGCATAAAACTGAAGAGAAGGAGATGTTCTACGCCAAACTCGACTCTGTATTAGACCAGTGTCCTCCTCGGGACACACTCATTGTCTTGGGCGACTTCAATGCTACTACTGGCACTGTGAGAGATGGCTACGAGTTATGTGTTGGTCCCCATGGCTCCGGTACCAGAAACACCAACAGTTCTCTGCTTCTGAACTTTGCAAGGTCCAGAAGGTTGAGAATTGCAGGTTCTTGGTATCAGAGACCAGAGCTGCACCGCTGGACATGGTATAGTAATGCCGGAGGGTTAGCTAAGGAAATCGACCACATCCTCGTTAGTACTCGTTGGAGGATCCTCCAGAACTGCAGGGTTTACCGGAGTGCTGAGTTCTTTGGAACAGATCACAGACTTGTTGTTGCTACACTTAAGCTTCATGTCAAGTCCAGAAGAATCTCACGTGGTAACCATACTGTGTTTCATCTTGAGAAACTGAAGGACTTGACATGTGCTCATGAGTATGCGGTGGCAGTCTCAAATCGGTTTGATGTGCTCGGTGCTCTCGGGGATCCGGTAGAACTGTGGGATACCTTCAAACGTGAAACTCTACAGGCTGCCAAGGAGTGTATTGGGGAGCGCCCGACGTCAAGGCGTGGTTTTGTCTCTACGGAGAACCGCGGGAGAAAATGAGGAGAGCCCGCGCGGCCAGGGGGGCGGGGAAACCCGGGGCCCAGCAAAAGGCCGTCACCCCGGACTAGAACCCTCCTGGGGAGGAAAACAAGGAGGGGATGCTAGGAGTCCGCTGGGGATGTCGGGGGCATTTAACCAATTCCTCCGACCCGCCCCCCGACCCTGAAAAAAGCCCCGTTCCAAGTTCCTTCTCGGGCGGGCCATTCGAACAGCAGAGGGGGCGCCTGGGGTGGGACAGGGGATGGGCAAAAGGGGGCTCTTTTGGGGCGGTTTACTTTGGGCAGTTGTTCACGGTGGACCCCCCAACCCCGAGAAAGCTTCACCCCAAATTTTTGGTTACAGGCAGGGGATGCCCGATCCTCCTTGAGGGGAAACCGAAACCCTCCCCCTTTACGAATTAGGGGAGGCTGTAGAAAAAAGTTGAAGGGTGGAAAGGAAAGCTGGTGTTTGAAAAATCAGGGGCGGGCCCCCTCAAAGCTGGGGGTGAGGCCAAAGATCCGGGTTGCATGCTGTTTCCCGCCCGCCGTGTGGGCAATCGGTACCAAATTTCCCCCTACTGGGAAAAATGGGCTGGTCTTTCCCAAATTGGAAAAGGGGAAAAGGGGCCGTTTAGGGCTGCAACAATTACCGCGGTATTTCACTGCTCAGCGGTACCAAAGGGAAAGGGGCTTGCCCCCTCTATTGCTGACACGAATTTTGCAGGGCATCTTGGGGAAGCCCTCAGAGACCCCCAGCAGTTTTGGGTTTAAAGCCTGGTAAGTCAACAACCCCGGGCCGTAAACCTGCCTTCGGTCCTGGTGGAAAAGCCGACGGGGAGTTTCGAAATGGGATGCTTGCAGCCTAGTTTGTCTCAAGAAGGCCCTTTGACCCCAGTGGCATCGTGAGTCACTCTGGGGTCTTCTGCGACTTCGAGGGTTCCTTCAAGGGGCTTTTTAGTTTGATAAAAAATGGTCCCGTATTCGGGAAATGAGAGTGCCCGTGAAGTGTTGGGGGAGGTTATCCAGTTCTTTCCGTGAATACAGGAGTGGGGGCCAAGG
>JACEEZ010015749.1:42500-73135 GCA_016584305.1 Chionoecetes opilio
AATTTCTCCAATGTAAGCCCTTCACCCATAATTGTTGATATTTCTTAATTTTGGCGAAAGTGTAAGGTGCCCTGGTATATGCAACGCTTTCCTCAGTTTACAGTCTGTATACATTAAAAAAAAAAAAAGTTGGGAAAATTAATATCCTGGTTAAAAATGGGGTTTCGAGCCGTAAATAAATATAGGTTTACTTTTTAAAAAAAAAAACATAATTTCACCAAAAGGCTAAAAGCTTGGTTTATAGATCGTTTTCAAGTTTTTTCCTTTTTTAATGGGGTGCTCAGGCCAGTTTTAGGGTAGGGTAATTCCCTTTTGGCCCATTTAGGCAAGTCCCCCCCTCAGTCTTTTCAACCTGCGGGTAATGGGGATGGTAAATGCATTAAAAACACCAAATTTAGGGCTTATTGGGGTTTTTGGGCGGTCACTGGAGGGCCCACCAGTTCGCCACTAAATGTTGAGGCCTCTGGGCTTCCCCCCGCGCTTGTAATGCGTCGACATCCCACGGGCTTTCTTGGGGGGGCCCAGGCAAAAGGTGGGTTCGGAGCTCTGGGGTCGAGGCGGGGCACACCCAGGGGCAAGAGGAAGGGAGGAGAGAGAAAAAAAAAGGGAGAGGGGGGGGGGGAAGGGGAAAAGAGGAAGAGGGGAAAGGAGGGGGGGGGGGGGGGAAGGGGAAGGGAAGAGGAAGTGGGAGGAGGAGAAGGGGGGGGGGGGGGGGGAGGGGGGAGAAAGGGAGGGAGAAGAGAGAAAAGAGAGAGAGAGAGGGGGAAAGAGGAAAAGAGAGAGGAAAAGAGAGAGAGGGAAGAGAGGAGAGAGGAGAGAGAGAGAGAGAGAGAGAGAGAGAAGAGAAGGAGAGAGAGAGGAGGGGAAGGAGAGAGAGAGGAGAGGGGAAGGAGAAAAGAAAAGGGGAAAAGAGAGAGAGAGGAGAGAGAGAGAGGGGAGAGAGAGAGAGAGAGAGAGAGAGAGAGAGAGAGGGGGAGAGAGGAGAGAGAGGAAAGGGGAAGAGAGAGAGAGGAAGACCAGAGAGAGGAGGGGAAGAGAGAGGAGAGAGGAGAGAGAGGGGGAGAAGAGAGAGAAGAGAGAGGGGAGAGGGAAGGAGGGGAGAGGGAGAGGGAGAGGGGGGGGAGAGAGAGAGAGAGAGAGAGAGAGAGAGAAGAGAGAGGAGAGAGAGAGAGAGGAGAGAGAGAGAGAGAGAGAGAGAGAGAGAGAGAGGAGAGAGAGAGAGAGAAGAGAGAGAGAGAGAAGGGGAAGAGGAGAGAGAGAGAGAGAGAGAGAGAGAGAGAGAGAGAGAAGAGAAGAAAAGGGAGAGAGAGAGGGGAGAGGAGAGAGAGGAAGAGAGAGAGAGAGAGAGAGAGAGAGAGAGAGAGAAAAAGAGAGGGAGAGAGAGAGAGAGAGAGGAGGAGAGAGAGGGGAGAGAGAGAGAGAGAGAGAGGGGGAGAGAGAGGAGAGAGAGAGAGAGGAGAGAGAGAGAGAGAGAGAGAGAGAGAGAGATAGAAAGGGGAAGAGAGAAAAAGGGGAAAGAGAGAAGAAGAGAGAGAAGAGAAGAGAAGAGGGAGAGAGGAGAGAGAGGGAGAGAGAAAGAGAGAAGAGGGAGAGAGAGATGTTAGCGGATCTCTATTTCTTATAAATTATTATATATATATATATATTTTATATAAAATATATTATTATATAAAATTATATAATAGATATATAAATATATATATATATTATAATTTTATATAAAATAATATATAAATTAATATATATATTATATAGGGTTCAGTTTTGGTCTCCATATACAGGATGGATAAGCCTTTTTAGAATCAGTACGAGAAGGATTCCCAAAAATGATAAAAGGAAGGAACTTTGTTATGAAAGAGATTAAAGTTATCAAAGTTCACTCACTCGAGAGACCAGGTAAGGGCGATTGATGGACTTTTAAGGGGAAAAGGGGATTTAAAAAAGGGAGGTGGAAAAGTTCTAGGGTTTAAGGGGGGAAAAAACAAAAAGTTGGATTCAAGCGGGAAGGGATAAATTTAAAATGGAAATAGGGAAAAAACGGGTTAAAAATGGGGTGGTAATGATTTAAATGGACTCAGGGACAGGTAGTTATAGGGGAGTTTGGGGAGCTTTAAAAGGGGTGGACGGGTTCTGGATGGGAGGAAAAAGGTGGATGTGGGTAGTGTTAGGTGACAGGAACTCCCAGTGTAGGCCCACGGCCTCTTGTAGCTTCCTTATTTTTTATGTTTTTATGTAATCCTATGGTTATTTTGAAAATACAGCCAAATGTCTTCATCGGAAAAAACCCCCTACTGCATAGGCACGGAATATTCCTCCCAGTGCGAGCTGGGGTTTATTATTACCCATCTTTGAGTAATGCGGGGCCTCACACACCCCCAAACTCCGTCCCTTGCTCAAGGGGGCAGTAACCCCTCAAATTTTTTTATTGGGAAAATTTTCCTGAATGGCGGGCCAGGGTTGAGGCCGGCCCACAGAATTGCTGACCCCTAACCCCCCCCGGCCCGGTCAGGTTTAGGCCTAGTTTGGGGTTATATGGTAGTGCGTTGTGGGGGTGTGTGTGTGTGTGTGTTGAGTGCGTGCTGTGTGTTGTGTGTGTGTGTGTGGTGTGGTGTGTGTGTGTGGGGTGTCGTGTGTGTGTGTTTGTGCATGTGTGTGCGTGTGTGTGTGGTGTGTGCAAATCATAAGTTTTGAATATTACTTTTTTTATAACGAGGGATCTTTTTATGTTTTTTCTAGTCCACTTTAAAGTTATTTTGGGGTAAAAAAACTTAAATGAATTTTTATTTTAAAGTTTTTTCTACCCCAAAACGTTAAGTGGCATAGAACAACAGAAAAAAAATGCCTGTTATAAAAAGATTATTCTTAACATTATGATTTGCCACACCCCAAAAACACACACGCACACAAACACACACCACACGCACCACACACACACACCACACACACAACCACAAACACACACACAACACCCCCACACACACACACCCCCCAACACACACACAAACCCCCACACAAACACACACACACAAAAGCCAATACTTATAAGTTTTTCATTTATTCCGGGTTTGACATTTTTGGATTCGTTGGGTTTTTACTCCCCTCTCTCTCTCTCTCTCTCTCTCTCTCTCTCTTCTCTTTTTCTCTCTCTCTCTTCTCTCCCTCTCTCTCTCCTCTCTCTCTCTTCCTCTCTCTCTCTCTCTCTCTTTCTCTCTCCCTTCCCCTCTCTCTCTCCTCTCTCTCCTTTCCCCTCTCTCCTCTCTCTCTCTCTCTCTCTCTCTCCTCTCTCCTCTCCTCTCTCTCTCTCCTCTCTTCTCCTCTCTTTTTTTTCTTTTCAAGTTCCCCCAAAAAAAATTCTTTTCTCTCCCTTTTTCTCCCTTTTTCCCTTCTCCCCCTCCCCCCCTCCCCTCCCCCTCCTCTTCTTCCTCCTCCCTCCTATCTCCTCTCCTTTTCCAGTTTTCCCTTTCCTCCTTCCCCTCTTCCCCCTTCTCCCCCTCCAGCTTTCTTTCCCCCCAATTTTTCCACCTCGGAAAAAGCAAACAGCCCGACGAAAATTTTACTCTACTTTATTTATTTATTTGTGTGAGTAATATATGTGTGTGTGTGGGGGTGTTGGGGTTTGTGTGTGTGTGTTGTGGGGGTGGTTTTTGGTTTTGTGTGTGGTGTGGGGTGGTTGTGTGTTTTTGTTGTGTTGTGTGTGGTGTGTGGGTTTTTTAAAACTTCGATAAAACCAAAAAGCTAAATCTTTAAACACATACAAATAAACAACAATAATTCTTACTCTACCTTCCTTTAATTTCTGCCGTAAACTGCTAAAACTTACTTCAAATACCAAAACTCCTTCTTTAAGAAAAAAAAAAAAAAAATTAAAATCTTTTTTAATTAAATTTCTCGTGATTCTGGCATCTAGCAAATAACACCCAACAATTTTTCTTTTCTTTCCCTCCTAGTTCCCCCCAGGCTCCACAGCGTCTCATCTATTTCTAAAGCTGAACTTTCGCTCAAACCCTTTTCTGAAAATTTACTCTGGTTGATAAAAGGGGTTGTTCCCCCTTCCCCCACTCTCGACTATATTATGCCTGTTTTTTAAGATCCTTCGTAATGAGTTTTTTTTTGCCCCTTTTTGGCCCAATTCGGGGCTTACGGCCTGACGGAATCCCTCTTATTTTTCTCAAAAAAGTGCTTTTTTGCTGACCCCCGCCGGTCAAACTTTTCCGTCTTTGTCTTTTACTTCCACCTTTTCCCTTTTTGCTGGAAGTTTTCTCCATCCAAACCCGTTTTCCAAGAAGGAGACCGTTCTATCCTTTAAAATACCATCCTTAGCTTTTTACTTTTGCCTTTTAAATTTTTGAATCTAACTTAATAAAAAAGATTCTTAAGATCTATCTGTTCACAATCTCTATGTCGTCAGTACAATTTCCTATAAGGCGATCTACGGCGATCTTCTAGCTTTCCCAACTGAATCTTTTCATCCCCCTTTTGGGATTCGGGGAAACTTTTTTTGTTGCCCTTTACATATCAAAAGCTTTTTATAGAGTCTGGAAATCTTTTAATTTTCCAAAACCCCCATTTGGGTTTTTTTTTCCTTTTCTCGTACCTCATCTTAAACTTCCCCTTTTAAACGGTTTTTTTTGCAGCTACTGTGACGGGGCAGTGTTCTACTCCTAAATTATCAAAAAGTGGTGTTCCCCCGGGTTTGTCCTATACCCACTCTCTTTCTATTTTTCATTAATGATATTTAAATCAACTCAAAGCCCTATCCCCCCTCAATGAGATTTACCCGCTTTTTTAAACCCTTTTTTAGACCTCCAAAATCAACAGGAACTAAGTGATTCACGGAGAGATGCAACGAGCGCCTAACTTCTGATCTTTCTATAATTTTGATTGGGGAAAGCAAAACCTTTTTTTTGATCAATGCCTCAAAAACCCAATTTCTTTTCCTATTACTCGACAAAACCACCAGATAACTACTCCTCTCTTCACTGACACTCAACTATCTCCTTCTTTTACAAGAACTTTAGGACTATCCTTTCTAAAAAATTTAACTGGGAAAATTTACATTCACTCTTACTAAAACGTTCTAAAAAGTTGGTGTCCTGGGCGTTGGCGTCCTTATTTTTCTCCCTCCCCCTTGCTTTCTCTCTACAGAGGCCATTTCCCCGTTGGGTATGCTCACAGTTTGGGGAGGGGTCCACTCATACAGCTCTCCTAAAAAAGGGTTTTTAGTAAAAAAATTTTCGTCAATATCTCCTCTCCTCTGACTGATGTCCCATCTTAAAAACACCGCCCCAATGTTGCTTTCTTACTCTCTTCTACCGTTATTTTTATGCTCATGTCTTCTGAAAATTGCTAACTACATGCTCCCCCCCTCCCCGGCCTCACTCCAAAAACTTTTTACTAATTCTATCCCTATTTGTCCACTTTCCCAATGCAAAAGTTAAACAGTTCTTTACGCCTTTATCCCTTTCATGTAACTCTGGGGAAATTTTTTCCTTTCGATTTTTTCCTTTTCCTACGACTTAAAACTTTTCAAAGAAGAGTACCAAAACACTCCCAACCAAATAGGCCCCCCCCTTCTTTTTTTTTATTTTCCCTTTGTCTTTTTTATTGGGGGTGGCCAATAAGCGGGTTTGGATACCCATTTTTTTTGTGCCCTTGCCAGCCTTTTTGGGGAAAAAAAAAAAAAAAAATCAGATTCACTTTTTTTTTATTTCTCCCTATTTTCCCATTTTCTCCTTAATTCCCCTTTCCCCTTTCACGCCCCCCATACCACCTTTCCCCTCCCCTCCTCCCCCTGCGGCCCGGGTAAAGGGGGAAATTTGCATGGTGGGACTTGAATATCGCATCTAAGATTTAGACCCCTAAAAAGAAATTTTTCTCTCCGAGGAATGAGTTACATCAAGTTTTTGCATTATTTTTTTTCCTTGAGGGTAAAGCATTTGGATGGGAAAAAAGAGGGGAGAGAGAGAGAAAGAAGAGAGGAAAAGAGAGAGAGAGGAGAGGAGAGAGAGAGAGAGAGAGAGGGGGAGAGGAGAGGAGAGAGGGAGAGAGAGAGGAGAGAGAGGGGAAGAGAGAGAGAGAGAGAGAGAGAGAGAGAGAGAGAGAGAGAGAGAGGAGAGAGAGAGAGAGGAGAGGAGGAAAAGAGAGAGAAGAGAAAGAGAGAGAGAGAGGAGAGGGAGAGAGGAAGAGAGAGAGGAGAGAGAGAGAGAAAGGGAGAGCGGGGGGGAGAGAGAGGAGAGAAGGGAGTAAAAAGAAGGAGGAAAAGAGAGAAAAGAGGAGAAGAATTCTCGGTTCTCTAGAGAGGAACCTTTCGTTTGGGCCCCACACCACACACACCCCCCCCAAAACACCAACAACAATTAAAAAACCCCCCCAACACACCCATTACACCCAAACCCCATACCCCACACACACACCACCCCCCCACACACCCCACACAACACACCACCACACAACACAACACCACACACACACCACACACACACACACACCACCCCACCCACACACACAAAGGGAGCTCATTCAATTCTTCTCTTGGAAAAGGGGGGAATTAAGCGGGGTGGATGACGGGGCATCATGTAGAATAAGACCAAAATAATGTTTTTTAATGGTTGGGACGATGAGAAAAAACATAATACATCATATCTCAAAAAACTAATTTTTATAAATATGGTTGCTCAATAGTTTACCGTTCTTATCATATAGTACCCAAAATTCTTCTTCATATGGGAATAGTTAACCCCCGCAATAAATAGTGATTTGTCGAGGAAAAAATTTTCTGCTTATTTTAATTAGACATTTTTTTAATTTTTTTATATGCAGCACAGTACTGATCCGACACTGTAGTTATGTTAATTTTGGCGTTGTATGGTTTAAAGTTGGGGTAATGAGAAAATTTTTGTGTGGTGGTGTGTGTGTCACATGTGTGTGGGATTGTGGTGGTGTGTGCCTGTAGTCTGTGGTGGTGTGGGGGTGGGTGTGTGTGTGTGGGGGTGTGGGGTGTGTGGGGGTGTGGTGTTTACCAATCAGTCAGCACCACCCTGCAGTCATCCAGGGTGCCGGCGCTAAGGGGGAGCAGCCGTCATGGACTGTGGAGACTGAGGGGGCGTTTAGTGTGCCCAATATTACAAACCCCGCCTCGCCCAAAAACCCCCTGCCCCCTAGGGAAAAGATGGGGGACTCACCCTGACTACATAATTTTATCCCGGTGGGGCTTTAAAGGTACCCCGTGAAACAAGCATAAATAGTATTCCCCTGCACGGTGGGGGCAGCCAGCACGGGATAGCGATTTTTTTTTTTTTGTTTTACATTTGTCCCATAGCGCCGAGGCAGTGTTTACCCAGGGCCGGTGGTAGGCTCTGGAGATTTACTTGAGGGTTTGATGGTTTGGCCCCGCCGTTGGTGGGGCAGGAGGATTTTTATGTGACGCCGGATTAGGGTCATCCGCCCCCCGGTCCCCGAGCACTCGCAGTCGAAGTTGATAGGCAGGGATGTGGGGTTCTTAGGCCACTCGACGGTGCAGAAAAGGGTTTTTTGGTTTCTCGGGGATCGAATCGGGTCACCGAGAACGCCAGTCGGAGCTCTAACCGCCCGTACCGCCTCCCCCAGTCGTAACTTTACGGCCCGCATGCGCGGCCTTGTTGGGAAACGCTGTCCGCGTCGACACATGCGGTTTTATGCGAACCTGTCTCCACCCTCCCGGGGGTGTGCCCGCACAACGTACAAAGGAAAGAGACGAGAAGTCAAGTATTCAGGAAATGAGTCTCAGCCTTACCCCCCAAGATCGTTCTATGGTTCTAAGTTTTCCCCCCCGGGAGAATGATAACTGGCCATTGCGAGGCCAGGTCGTAATCAAGACCATGGGAAGAAGCACACACAACTTACCGATATCCTAATTTTGCTGTTGGCGCGCCTCAGCTCCAGCCGCTGCGCCTCGGTGAAGGTGGTCACCATGTGCTTGGTGCCGCAATAAAATTGGAAGCCGGGTAATGTAGTGGCCGGCGATGCTTTGTAAGAGAAAAGGAAAATAATCCATCAGCGGTGGAGTAATGGCTGTTGACAAAATACCAAAATACTCTCATCTAATATACTATAGGAGTAGCTGTCTGTCTGTCTGTCTGTCTGTCTGTCTGTCTGTCTGTCTGTCTGACTGTTTTTGGTAGCCGAAACTGTAAATTCAATTTTGATGCGAGTAGGCTCAAAAAATCGCAAATAAATCGTAGGTGGTAAGCAACTTGGTCCCATGTCGATTGAATCATTTTGAAGGGTAGTTTTCGGCTAAAAACACTTTTCAGCGATTAGATTACAGGAATAAACACTGCGGTAACATTTTGCCGCATTTCACTAATTCCGTAGACTCATGGACTTACCATTTGTGTGCGTGTGTGTGTGTGTGTGTGTGTGTGCGTGTGTGTGTATCTGCATGCATGTATGTGTGTGTGTGTGTGTGTGTGTGTGCGTGCGTGCGTGCATGCGTGCGTGAGTGTGTGTGTGCGTGTGTGTGTGTGTGTGTGTGTGTCTGTGTGTGTGTGCGTGTGTGTGTGTGAGTGTGCTTGCAGGACAGGCGTGGGTCTGGGGTGAGACAGGCATGGGGCTGGGGTGAGACAGGCATGGGGCTGGGGTGAGGCAGGCGTGGAGCTGGGGTGAGGCAGGCGTGGGGCTGGGGTGAAACAGGCTACGGTGGTGGTAGGTGGTCTACCCCGAGGCACTTTGATTAGTGATCAACGACTGCAACAAGACGATTGGAGTTGTTTAAAAACTCACATTGTTGTTTAAAATATACTACTACTACAAACATCAATACATGGGTCCGAAAGGCCCACAAGCACTTGTTCCCCCTAACGAGATGGAGTCATTAGCGATGAGGTAAGTACAGCATATAATTGTAGAACATTTAATGGAGTTACATGAGATATTAGAGATGATGTCATTAGCGAGGAGGTAAAGATGTGGTCAGACGCACTTCCTCGAGATTTTACTTAATGCCCTGCCGTCACGCTATACCCGAGGGTGAGTCCACACTTGTGCTCAAACATATGTTGTGAACACTGCTTTTATCATGTTTAGATGTATGATTGCAACAGTATTTAGGCAACTGTTTGGACACATGAGGCAGTAATTTGTGTGTACAGTAATGAAACCAACACGTGTGGAGGCGCCCTAACACGCTCTTGTATAATATTCTATAGGAGTAGCCGTGTGTCTGTGTGTGTTTGTGTGTGTCTGTTTTGTGTAGCCGAAACAGTAAATTCAATTTTGATGAGAGTAGGCTAAAAAACTCGCAATTAAATCGTAGGTGGTAAGCGGCTTCATCCCATGTCGATTGAATCATTTTGAAGGGGGGTTTTGGGCTAAAAACACTTTTAGGAGTGTTAGATTACAGGAAAAACTCTGCGGTTAAGTCTTGCCGCATTCCACAAACTGAGTAGACTCATGGAATTAATTAACGTTTGTGTGCGTGTATGAGTGTGTGTGTTGGAATAACACGGAACACAAAGGGTTGGAATCACATGGAACGTGGTCTACCCCGAGGCACTTTGACCAGTGACCAACGACAGCAACAACACGATTAGAGTTTGCAATCACATGTTGTCTAATATATGCTACTACTACAAACATCAATACATGGGTCCGAAGGGCCCACAAGCACTTGTCAAATATACTATTGGAGTAGATGTGTGTCTGTCTGTGTGTGTGTCTGTCTGTTTTGGGTAGTCGAAACTGTAAATTCAATTTTGATGAGAGTAGGCACAAACAACGAAAATAAATCGTAGGTGGTAAACGGCTTGGTCCCATGTCGATTGAATCATTTTTAAGGGGGAATTTGGGCTAAAAACTCTTTTCAGAGATTAGAATACATGAATAAACTCTGCGGTTTTGTCTTGCCGCATTTCACTAATTCCGTAGACTCATTGACTTACCGTTTGTGTGCGTGTGTGAATGTGTGTGCGTGTGTGTGCTTGCAGGACATGCGTGGGGCTGGGTTGAGGCAGGCGTGGGGCTGGGGTGAGGCAGGTGTGGGGCTGGGGTGAGATAAGCGTGGGGCTGGGCTGAGTCAGGCTACGGTGGTGGTAGGTGGTCTACCCCGAGGCACTTTGACCAGTGACCAAGGACAGCAACAAAACGACTGGAGTTTGAACTCACATTGTTGTTTAAAACATTCTACTACTACAAACATCAATACATGGGTCCGAGGGGCCCACAAGCATTTGTCTAATATACTATAGGAGTAGCCGTGTGTCTTTCTGTGTGCATGTCTGTCTGTTTTGGGTAGCCGAAACTGTAAATTCAATTTTGATGAGAATTGGCTCAAAAAATTGCAAATAATTCGTAGGGGGTAGTGGCTTGGTCCCATGTCGATTGAATCATTTTGAAGGGGAGTTTTGGGCTAAAAACACTTTTAGGAGTATAAGAATACAGAAAGAAACTCTGCGGTAACAGCTTGCCGCATTTAACTCTTTTCATAGACTCATGGACTTTCCGTTTGTGTGGGGTTGCTGTGGGGAATTTGCTGGGGTTTTACTCATTATCTGCAAATTTCCGTCGCCTAAGATTTATTTTGTTAATATTTTCAGGTAAGACGTCAAAGACGTGTTGATTACAGGACCAAGAAGACGTGAGTGTTAACGTGATCAGATATATTCATCATAACTTTGGAGTGTTTTATATCATGCCTCTTACTCTTCTTCGTCTCCCAGCCCAGCCTCCCTCCTCACCATCCCTTCCTGTACTCACTTTATTATTTCCCTTCCTATGTTAATTTTATATAATCCACCTTTAAATTTGCACTTACATTGTTGTCTAATATATACTAATACTACAAACATCAATACATGGGTCCGAAGGGCCCACAAGCATTTGTTGTATTTAGGGAAATTTTTGAATTTTACAAAATATAGATTTATTGGATTATTTATTAAGGTCATTTAAATCCGTTTATACCACAGGGACGGCTGTCGCAGGATAGATCGTATTTGTTCTATACCGTTTTCTACTCGCTGTCATGGTTCTTGAGATATTAATGAAAATGTGTTTCTTTCGAGATTTTCCAAAGCATGATCACGAGTCTGCACTTTGTTTTAGGAAAATACAACTAGGTAAACACACACACACACACACACACACACACACACACTGACACTTTCACTGGCTTTGGCAGGGTGCGGACGTGCTTGTCCGTCCTTATTAACCTTACCTAATAGACAACATGGAACTCAGTACTATCAAAGCCCTTCTGGATTCCTAGGAAAGGATATATCGTAGTGCTATGGACATTATAACAGGTCAGTTCAAGACCCGAATAACATTCTTGGAAACTACAGTGACTGATATAACAAGAAGCCTAGAATTTACCCAGAATGAAGTTGCCGAGCTGAAACAAGTCATTAAAGACTTGAAAAAAGACAATCAAGAAAGTAAAGCAACAATTGAAACACACAAGACACGAATCACTGAAGCTGAACATAGACTCAACTATCAGGAATACTACAGCCGACGTAATAATCTACGATTCAACGGTATTCGAGAGCAAAATGCAGGAGAAACGTGGGAACAGACTGCAACATTGATATCCAATATTCTGAAAGACAAGCTACAACTACCGGACGTAGCTCTGGAACGAGCACACAGAGTAGGACAGCCGAATCATCAACGCCCCAGGCCGGTCGTTGTAAGGTTCGTGAGGTTTTGTGACCGTGACTCTGTGCTACGAAACGCAAGGAAGTTGAAAGGAACGCAGATCTACATCAACGAGGATCTGTGCCCCGCATCTCAAGCGATCAAGGCAAGTCAATTTCCGCAGTTAAAACAAGCAAGATCAGATGGAAAAATTGTCTTTTTCAAGCATTCAAGTCTGATTATTAAAGAAAAAACAAGACTGCAACCCATCAATCAAGACGATTCGCATGGGGTTGGTTCGACGCACGAAGGAGTTTCGACCACTCTGGCCACGGACTCAACGTTCGGGGCTTCACTACCACTCCACAGTGGTTTGGCTGCTGATGCCACGGGTGGTCGTGCTGAGATCGGGTCACAGTCGACTGGTGGTTCAGTTGGTGGTGGCTTGACCGCCGATGACTTAGCTAAGCAGCGCGACGAGGTTGCTACGCCTGCTATCAACAAGGTGGCTCAAGGTGACAAAGCGGCTTCTGTTGGTGCCGTTGGTGGTTCGTCATCTGGTGGAGCGACTCCGGTTGGCGTGGGTGAAAAGGGTGCTGGTGATGTGACTCCTAGCGTAAAACCCAAGACGAACGGGAAAGGAGGTGAGGAAGGTGGTGTTTCTCACCGTCAGGATAAGCGGGACCTCAACACCGTGCAAAATAGTAAACTGTTCTTCGTAACCTACATTAGCTATATATATATATATATATATATATATATATATATATATATATTATATATATATATATATATATATATATATATATATATATATATATATATATATATAGCTAATGTAGGTTACGAAGAACAGTTACTATTTTGCACGGTGTCTGAGGTCCCGCTTATCCTGACGGTGAGAAACACCACCTTCCTCACCTCCTTTCCCGTTCGTCTTGGGTTTTACGATAGGAGTCACATCACCAGCACCCTTTTCACCCACGCCAACCGGAGTCGCTCCACCATATATATATATATATATATATATATATATATATATATATATATATATATATATATATAATATATATATATATATATATATATATATATATATATATATATAATATATATATATATATATATATATATATATATATATATATATATATATTATATAATATATAATATATATATACTATAGATGACTTCACTTATTGAGACCATTACCCAATTACCCTTTGCCTCTATAACCAACGAAGAACTCGATAGCATTTTCTCAGATAAGATATCTCAAATTAATACATATGAATACCTATATAAACTTAATTTCGATCCCATCACTGTTCAGGACGATAAATACAATAATGAAACAGGTGTCAATCATTTTTACATTCAGCTTAGGCAGTTAAGTTTGCAAAAATCTGAGTACAAATTTATTGATTTTTTTTCAATATCAAGTGATGCATACTCTCTTACGTTGTTTTCTATGAATATTCGAAGCATTCCAACGAATTTACAATGTGTTGAGGATTCCATTTTATCAAATACCTTTCCGAAGTTTGACGTGCTTGGCTTTGTTGAAACAAGATTCGACCCGGACCTTGCAGCAGTGTACCAGCTCCAAGGATACAACATGTTCACTAAATGCAGAAACAGACATGGTGGTGGTGTTGCTCTCTACATCAGTAGTAACTATCGCTCCTCAATCTTAAATGACATATGTTTCTCTGAATCATTTATAAAATGTGTTTGTGTTGAGTGTGTTGTTGCGGGTAAATTGTTTTTCTTTGGATGTATATACAGATCTCCCAGTGGCAATATAAATAATTTTCTCAGTAAATTAACAGACATTCTCTCAAATGTATATAGCAAAAATTATTACAGCATACAATTTTTGGGTGACTGGAACATAGATTTGCTAAAGCATAATGATAACGCAAACGTTTTTGAGTTTATTAACTTAATGTACTCATTTTCTTTATTTCCTACAACTACCAGGCCTACTAGAATCACTGACACAGCTGCCACACTAATTGACCATATATGGACATCCCAAGTAGAGTCGTTCACTTGTAGCTACATAATACGCACTGACATATCTGACCATTTTCCCATAGTTTCACAGTTTACGTTGAAAGAAAAAAGTGAGAATACTCCAGTTTACAGACAGAGAAGTATTACTAATAGAGCACTTGAATTATTTTATGACGAAATTTCAAAAATTAATTGGTCCAATGTTATGCAATCACAATGTCCAAATGATGCCTATAATAAGTTTTATGATATCTTTAATTCATCATTTCAAAAGCATTTCCCAATAAAAGAGGTGCGTAGTAACAAAAAATAGGAATTAAGTCCGTACATAACCCCATCATTAAAAAACAGCATTAAAGAAAAAAACAGACTAGAAGGACTAGCAAAGAAATGGCCATTAACCTACAAAGAACATTATTGCAAATATAGAAATACCTTAACATCAACCTTAAGATCTGCTACAAATAAATACTATCAAGACCAATTGAAATGTAACCAAGGGGATGCTAAATCTCATTTGAGATGTATTAATTCCATACTTTGGCGATCGTCAAGAAAAAACAAGGAAACCATAAGATTAGAGCCACCTTGCCCAGACGCTAACGTTCCTGACATGTTTAATGACCATTTCTTATATGTTGCTAATATTCCGCATAACGACGATGGCGCTCACAACCAGTATTTACGCAATTCACCTGATTATTCACTATATTATCACCAGTAACTTATGAAGAAATAGAACATTATCTCAAAGCACTAAAGCCCAATGCCCCCGGCTATGCTGATATTAGTCCAAAGGTAATAAAACATACAGCCACATGTATTGCCAGCCCATTAGCACATATCATAAAGCTGTCATTTCGACGAGGAATATTTCCAGATAAGCTAAAAAGAGCCAAAGTAACTCCAGTTCTCAAATCCGGGTGCAAAAGTGATCTCTCTAATTACCGCCCTATATCAGTATTACCAGCTTTTAGTAAAATTATCGAAGGGGCAATCTCCAACAGACTGCAATTTCCTGGAAAATAACAATCTCTTACGCACCAGTCAACATGGTTTTCGAAGAAATCGCTCAACAGAATCTGCAGTGTTACCGTTTGTTAGGAATATATACAAATATCTAGACAGGAAGTTATATGTTGCAGGAGTATTTATAGATCTCTCAAAGGCATTTGATACACTAGATCACGGTATACTAATTAAAAAACTAGAAAATAGTGGTGTTCGGGGTTTGCCACTAAAATTGTTCAGTAGCTACTTAAGTAATAGATCATAGTCTGTATATTGTAACTCTACCTACTCACATTACAAACACTTCACGAAAGGAGTTCCACAAGGATCAATATTAGGCCCCATTCTTTTCATAATATATATTAACGATTTGCCACATGCAAGCACAAAACTTGAATGTGTCATATATGCAGACGACACCAACATATTGTTATCAGATCATAATATAAATTCCTTGCACACTAACCTGAATACAGAACTACAGTTGGTAAATCAATGGATAAGGGCAAATAAACTTATAATAAATGTCGTTCTTTCAAAATCGTTCTTTAAAATATAATATGCCTCCAATAACATTAGAAGATCAAATAATTCAACGAAACAGCCAATCAAAGTGTTTAGGTCTATATATTGACGAGCATCTAAACTGGGGTCACCACATTAATGCAGTATACCTAGGTATATCTAAATTATGTGGAGTGTTTTACAGGATTCGTCACCAACTTACTAAAGAAGCTATGATTACCATCTACTATACCTTATGTTACCTTAATCTCATGTATTGTGTTTCTGTCTGGGGTGGTACTTGGCCTTCTTATCTCAATAAATTATCAGTAGCTCAAAACAAAAATTTTAGATGTATATTTTTCATTGGTAAATTCGACTCTGTAAAGTCTTATATATTCAACGCATAAATTACTGAAATTTAATTATACATAAGGATGGAGTTATAATGTTCTTCACAGGAGCAGCACCATCAACTAGTACAATATCATGCTCTACAACTGAAGTTGGTTTGGGAACATCAAAACATATAATATTAAACTCATGCAAAAGGGTAGTTAATTGCAATTTTTGAGATGTTTTCAAATGACCTAACTTTGAATCCAGTGAACTTAACACATCAGAGTTTTTTAGTTTAACATCCACCTTTACTGTGAAATCATTTTCTACCACTTCATTAGTTTGACTTTCTGAATTGACCACAACATTCATCACTTCGTTCGTAACATCCTGTACCCTCTCAGTATATTCTTTCAGTAGATTGATTGGCAGCGAGCGAAGCGAGCTGCTACTTACCATAAGACCCATTCGCGTAGGGGGAGTGGAACCATTCGTAAGCCAAAAAGTGAATAACTACTCCTAAATATTGTCTGATTGAGCTGAAATGTGACATGTAAGTAGTGCTGTAAAAATCAATGGGGGTATGTTAAACAAACATTTTGCGTAGAACTAGCCCTTAATGAGTAATTAGCGTAATGATTTAATTAGTGCTAAATAAACTTCGGTAATACGATAACAATTTATTTTTCTTATGAAGTACAAAAATGATCCTCGCTATAGGTTTGCATAATAAAATATCAGGGATAAGCATGCCATTTGTAAATTTACACTTCCGTGTATTATTGGTTTTAACTTGTTCTCCCAAGATCAAGAGTTTCACGGAACGTTCTGGAAAGCAAGGTTGCTGTAAGGATGTCTATTGCGCTTTCCTAGCGCAAGAAATTAAAAGTACTTTGAGCTCGCTGCCACGTTCCAGCCGCAAGAACTGAGCCAAAAGCAAAGGGGCCAGTTGCTGGAGGCCTATACTTGATATGAACTAATCTTATTTTCTTTCTCCGTCCTGGTGTAGCAATAATATTGTTTAGTTCACCCTCCTTGCGTAGCACTGAAAATGGTCCTTGATACTTGGCTTGTAAAGGATACTTATGGTC
Source organism: Chionoecetes opilio (assembly GCA_016584305.1). Taxonomy (NCBI): domain Eukaryota; kingdom Metazoa; phylum Arthropoda; class Malacostraca; order Decapoda; family Majidae; genus Chionoecetes; species Chionoecetes opilio. Next base: position 59,078 of record JACEEZ010015749.1, read on the forward strand.
TGGTAAATATAAAAGCACCTTATCTCCCTCTGTAAACTCCCTCACCCTAGACTTAACATCATAGAGTAGTTTCATTTGATTTTGTGCATTCAAAAGGTTGGTCCTAGCTAGCAAAGGCGAGTACTTGTTTTAGTATCTCCCTCACTTTTTTGACACAGTCACACAGTTCTTTTGTTTCTTCATCTATCCAACACTCTTGTAATAGTTTTAAAGGTCCACGTATGTACAGTCTTAAGACAAAAGTCGTGTCCTGAATTTTGGTTAAGACATCTGGTAGAGGACTAACCTTTCGGTGCTGTCTGCCGTATGTCATACGAACGGTTGGTAGCACTGCCATAAGTGCTTCGATCTCACCACAACTCATACGTCATATTAGTTCGTATCCTCACGAGTAATTGTTTTAGGATTCATTACCAGGTGTGTTAAAAGTTGAAGTGCTGAGGTAATTATAAAGCAGTGGTTGATCCTGGGTTTGGTGAGCCAGTCTCAGGGGTTCGGCTGAGGCCCTCCGAAACACATTGCAATTTTGCTATTATTGTAAATTCTCTCAGGTGTTGAGGCTCGTTTCGCTCCAGCCCCCCCCCCCCCCCCCCTTTATAACAATCCTGGATTCACCCCCGTATTCCCCTTTCTTTTTAAGGATCTATATACGCCACTGCTTCAGAGTCCTTCCTTCCTTCTTTCATATTATTATCCAAATATACTATTGAATTTTGAAGCAATTTTTCTATATTTTTTTTCCCTCCCATATTTGAAGGCTCAGGCCTTCAGACATTTATCAGTGGTAAATGATTGGAATGGACTCAGTAGACAGAGTTAGTGCGTGGTCAATAGGGAGCTTTAAAAGAAGGTTCGTGTGCGGACGTTTTCGTTAGGGTTCGGCGCCTCTGAAAAGGTTCAGAACCACTATAATAAACCTTTATTTGGCTCTAGTCAGACCTCATCTAGACTATGTGGTTCAATTTTGGTCTCCATGTTACAGGATAGATATTGCCTTGTTAGAATCAGGGCAGAGAATGATGACCAAAATGATACAGGGGATGCGTAACTATAGTTATGAGAAGAGATTGAAGCTATTAAATTTACACTCACTCGAGAGGCGTAGAGCCAATCTGATTAAAAGTTTTTAAGTGGTTAAAGGGATACAATAAAGGAGATGTAGGAAAATTTCTTACGGCTAGTAAGCAGGGTAGAACAAGAATAACGGATTCAAACTGGTAAAACGTGGATATAAAAAAGAAATAGGGAGAAACTGGTTCACAAATAGGGTGGTAAATGATTGGAATGGACTCAGTAGACAGAGTTAGTGCGGGGTCAATAGGGAGCTTTAAAAGAAGGTTCGACAATTTCATGGATGGGGATGGAAGGTGGCTGTAGGTAGTGTTAAGTAACAGGAACTACCACGTGTAGGTCTCGCGGCCTCTTGTAACTTCCTTATTTTTTTCGGTGGCGTTCTCTGGTATACTCAGTCTCTTTTCGAACCACTTATTGATACTCATACATTAGATTAACTTTTTGAAGCAATGACTGAAGCACACATATGATACACATCACTAGGAATGTCTAAATCATAGGATACGTATTGGAGAAATGAGTTCACAAGTAAAGCAGTCCTTTATTGCAACAAGAGACACATATCCCCACTTATAGTCTTATACACCTAATATTTATTACAACCATGGCACGCCACTATCACACCCTTACCACCCACATGACACCACCACCAAACTAACATAATTATCATACTACCACGATAATCACACCACATACCAGAAACAGACAAAACATCTACAAGACAGCATTAATATTTTGTAGAGCCCCCGTCTACTTCGATAACCTTTCGTAGCCTTCGTGGCATTGACTCGACAAGTTGTTGGGGAACGTTGGGTTGTGCTCGAAGGTTCTCCCATAACACTTTTACGTCGCCGAGTAACTCCATCCGATCCCGTCCGTTGTATCCATTCCACTGTTTACTCATATGGGCCCACACGTGTTCAATCGGGTTGAGGTCCGGCGATCGTGGAGGCCAGTCAAGAAGTGTCACTTCTGGATGTGCCACCAACCAGTCCCTTACAACCCGGCCAGTGTGAATTGGGCTGTTATCTTGGGCCAGATAAACATGAAATGCATCTTCCTCCGTGAATAATGCCTTCACAGATGGCAAGAACACATCTTCCAGGATGTCAACATAGTCTGCAGAGGTGAGACGCCCAGATATCTCGACCAGCTCACCTACGCCACTCCACGCCATCCAGCCCCAGACTCCACCCGCGATACGACCACTCCTATTGTTTGCAACGATATTCCCTTCGTCGTATCTGTAATATAAGTACAGAGGATATTAGAGTGTATGTTATAACGCACATGAGAAGCTAGTTTATTTGCGCGTAATTGGGAGAAGGGGGAAGGTAAAAGGCATTGTTACGTGCCTAGTTTGAGACAATAATTCAACCATTTTTCATATGTAGAAAAACTGATGAAGTGATTGTCTTAGGGACACAAAGTTAAAATCTTGATTATTACAATTCCGATAACCATACACTGGATTTGCTCACCTTGTGTTAACTTTTTGCCATACTGATTGTGGTGCTAGACTCTCCGAGGAAAACACCTTTTCGTCACAAAAAATGACATTCTGCCAGAATTCAATTCCCATATCAGCATACTCTCTTGCAAATGCTAACCGAATCTCCTTGCATCTTGCTGTCAAGAGAGGTTTGATGGCTGGGGTTCGAGCAAACAATCCAGACGCCCGAAGTCGACGCGCAGTTGTTCGTATGCTGCATGGTAGCTGCAGCTCATCCCTAACTGCATGGGCACTGCGTAATGGTTGAGCTTCCATGGTTGCTGTTATTGCTTGGTCTTGCATCTCTGTTGTGACCCTAGGGCGATCTGAACGGTGACGGGTCTCTGTTGTCCGTTCCTCCTCATGTCGCTTTATCCACCTTGTCACTGTTTTCTTTTTGATACCGAATACTTGTGCAATGTATTCACTATTTTCTCCTTCTTCATAACGGGAGATCATACCACCTCTCATCTCCTTGGTGGTTGGCTGCATGTGACTAGCTCTCTCCATACTCCTGCCGGTGGTGATGTATGTGGCCTTCAATGGCTCAGGTGTAAAGATGAAATGTCCTAGCGATCATTGCTGGGCCGAATATACCTCGCATTCCACATTGAATAATATGAAACCTTAACGCAGTAGACCTATTGAACCTTTGAAACACCCTTGGATTGTTTTAGACATTGTCTCATCGGCGGCAGATATGAAGCTTTGAACCCTTATCTGAACATTAGTTTAAGGGATTCAGGTTTGCCAACCACGAGCATGTAACTGCGTTAGGGTTTTCATAATGTTTCACGAGTTACATTTCATATTCGGACAAAACCGGGACACGACTTTTGTCTTAGACTGTACATCTCTACCGAACAGCATTTCGTTTGGTGAGTATCCAAGGCTTTCTTGTCGGGTACTCCGTATAGCATATAGAACTAGTGGCAAACCCTCATCCCAGATCTCTGGGTCATATGCAGATGACAAGTGTTGTTCTTATCAACAGAGTAGACATAACTTGTTTGAATATATTGGCTGTAAAATTGCTGCCCTGATCAGATTGGATTACTGTGGATAGACCGAACTGGGTAAATATTCGAAGTAGCACGGGATAATTGTCCTGGTAGTTATGCTTCTAAGAGGGACTGCCTCAGGATAACGTGTGGACCGACACATGAGAGTTAACATAAACTGATTACCTTGGCTAGTTTTGGGGAGAGGACCAACACAGTCAATGATGACTTGAGAAAAAGGTTCAGACACAGCAAGAACGGGGTGCAAAGGTGCTGGCGGAATCACTTGGCTGGGTTGACCGGCAATCTGGCATATATGACAAGATCTGCAATATTTGGAGATATCAGACTTAATTCCAGGCCAATAGAAATATCTTGTCACTTTATCTGTAGTCTTTTTTACTCCTAAATGGCCTCCAATGTGATCATGAGCCAAATTTAGCACCATAGGACGATAGCAGCCGGGTACCACAATTTGTCTCACATCGTACCAGGATTCATCTGCCGGTACATCGGGAGGTCTGAACTTCCTCATAAGCATTCCACACTGCACATAATAACAGACAGGCTCATCTTCCATTTCATCCATGCCTAAGGTCTTATGAAATTATGAGGTCAGGGTAGGATCTGACTTCTGAGCGTCAATCAACATTTCCCGAGTCAGCGCTCACCGGTTGACTCTTGACAAGTTCGGTCACCGAGTCACCGAAGAATATTCACTCATATTCTTGGACTCAAGACTAACATCAGTACTTTGATATTTATTAACCACATTTGATTGGTCAGGTTGGATTACTTCTAAAACTTTTCTATCACCAAACAATATACCAAGTTCATGTTCAAGTTCATCATCTTCCAGCTTACCACCCGCAGTACCACCACAATCCTTGTTCATATTTTCACGGGCCTGGCTACGTGTAATAGCACACGCAGGAAACAGCCCTGGAATTTCCTTTTCAACCTCAGCATCAGGGTATTTATCTAATGGGGAGGAACAAACAATAGGATCAGGTACTACCCGACTACCCGCAACATCGTTTCCCAATAGAAAAGTAACTCCATCTACTGGTAATGAATCTTGAACGGCAACTGTAACGGGCTGCGAAAGCAAATCAGTCTTGAGATAGAGCCTTGCTAAGGGTACAGTGGTAGATCCAGCCACTCCCTTCAAAAGTACGTGCTCACCAGTGTAAACTTCATCAATAAAAAGAATGGACTATCACAACACTATGAGACGCTCCAGTATCCCGCAAAATAGTAACTGGAACAGGCGTACTATCCTTGTCGACTGCGACGAAACTACCAAACGTAAAAAGCTGAAACAATTTTTGAGGATCCTAAAACACTTTTTGAGGAGAAGTGTTGTTCCAGTACTATGAGCTCACACAACTGTTCATACGTAGTTACATCACCAGCAGCAAGCCATCTGTTCTTTAGCTTCGTTAGGGAATGACCATACTCTATGTATGTTTGATTCGGTTCCTTAAAGCAGTTTCGAAACTTTGCCCTATAAAATTCTTCTGTAAGTTCATATGCCTGAAGTGCTGAACCTTTCATATATATATATATATATATATATATATATATATATATATATATATATATATATATATATATATATATTATATTATATATATATATATATATATATATATTTATATATATATATTATTATATATATATATATATATATATATATATATATATATTATATATATATATATATATATATATATATATATATATATATATATATATATATATATATATATATATATATATATATATATATATATAATATATATATATATATATATATATATATATATATATATATATATATATATATATATATATATATATATATAATATATATAATATATATTTTTTTTTTTTTTTTTTTTTTTTTTTTTTCATTGTGTTTTTAGTAACGTTGGAAAAAATTCACATAATCTTCATGGCATAAGGACATATTTCCTGGATGATGGTGCAACAGCAACAGCTTAAACTATTATTGGTGTGGCACCAAGCTTACTGCTGCCATGGTATGCATCACAGCAGTCCATGGGAGCTCAGTTTCGGGCCACCCGTGAATTTGTATGTTACTTTTTGTTATAATCTTTCTGTATCAGTTAATTATAGCGATCATTTAAATAATATCTTAAGTACTGTACTTGTAATATTTTGACCACTTAACTTTAAAACCTTGATAGGCTTCACTATACACATTTTTTGGGGAGCTGTTGCATGTTCTTGTTAATCTAGAATCACAGATAATCATGAAGCAAGATGGCAGGATAGGACAATTTAAATGGATGGCTTGCAAAAAAAAAATTCTGGTAAAGAAAGTAATTTTAAATTTACCTTTTCTAACTTTTCGATTATCTATTTAAATTTACTCATTTATATGATCCCATGTCTTTTGGAATGCAAAAATGCCTGGACCAATATTAGTAATGTATTGATACTATAGTTTTTCATCCATTTGTGCTGAATTGTAGCCACATAGGGAGGTTGTGCTGCTGCAGTGTCTGTGGACCATCTCTTGCCTGTGCTGTGTGTTATGACGTGGCTCAGAGTATTACTCAACCAATGAGCTTGTGCGTGTTCACAGTTTGCCACATTGTGGACTGCATTGTGCTCCATAATAACATGTATTACTGTTCAGATTTATTTTTAGTTGACTGGCACTTAACATATTTTGTTTAGTGTATTTTCATATACTTTTGTATTGATGTTGTATTGATGTTGTGGTCTGGCTTTTGCCTTCCATGTTTTATATGACACTGGGTGGTAACTCAAGTCTGGAGTCAAGCAGAGGTAGCTCAACGCAATTTCGCTGTTCTGAACATTTTGTTGTTGGCCCACGCAAGTGGTTCGTCGTGCAGTGGTGTTGGCATTGGCTGCACAACACCAAACTTCTGAAAATTTACTTGGCATAATAGTTGGTTTGTTTATCATGGACAGTAACTTTTATAACCAGAATATAAGTTCAATACATGCTGTAACATTTATCAAGTTATGGTTTCACATAAGTTGCTACACCTAGGAAGTCACCATGAAGTAGGAGGCGGACTCTGTAACAGTGTGTGTTCACGTCAGTGCTGTGCCTGCTTCACTCTAACCATCAGAAAGCACACTTGTCTGCATATCAATCAACATTATATAGACATACCGTAGATAACACTTTAGTCGCCAGCTGCAATAATGTCGCCAGCCTTCATATATTACGAATTATAGCATCACTACTGATGTGTATGTGCCACTGAAGATTATACACATTAGTTTATATCATGACTGTATATTCTACCATGTTTCAGCGTTGTTTTATGCTTTGTATCTGCAATAAGATGGATCGATTTTAATTTTTTTTCGATTTCCATATTTTAATAGAGACAAAAACGTAAGCATGCATGAGAAAATAGCCTCTGCAAAATCTTAGCTTAATAGATAATCATCATCTGCCCCCGGCAGAGCGATGAAAATCATATTTTAGTAGTCAAAAACGTATTTTTCTTATAATTTTTAAATATTTCAATATGCATCAAAATTATTCCTAATAACTATAAAGTCGATTAAAAAGACCTCATATGATCGTTTTTCCAAGCACGTTGTCCTACGTTAATATCTTTTACCCCCAGCAACAACGTCAAATGTTGAAAAAATAGGTAATTCATTTACATATTTTCAGATCGGCTCTTTGTCTTAAATGATACATTTATATATTTCCCATAGCATTTATATCGTTTCTTAGGCATGACATAACACACACACAAAATTGTATGACTCTACGCTAAGGTTTAAAGGTCATCTCTGCTGAGTGCTGCCAGCAGCAGCTGCCACTGACGCGCCAGTACGCACTGCGCAGTTCCCTCAGTTTCCTTTTGACAGCGTTGAAGAAAGGTGTGTATTGTGTATTTTGCAGCTGGCTCTTCGAGTCCTCAATGTGTGTGTGTGTGTGTGGCTCCTCACTCAGAGTCATCAGTGTGCTCAATCTCTCTGCTCATATCCTTGTTTGTTTTTCTCATAACTCTGTTTTTTTCGATTTTATTGCATAACAGAACAATACATTTATATTTCATCTTTACAGGATGGCTACCGCTACAACTAGAAGATCGGTTACGTGACCAATATTTGGTGCTGGGAAAGATTTGAATTTGCGATGTTTTCCCACATGTGAAGATGTGATGCAATATGCATCATGTGAGAACTGAGTTGAGATCATCAAAGAAGGAACAAAGACAATCGCCGCTGTGGTCACGGAGAGACTGGAATACTTGTGGAAATTAGCTTCCATTCCAGCAGTTTCGACAGCACGGATGATCAAATGTTGAAAAGTTATCGTGATAAAATGGCTGAATGCGAAAAAGAAGAACGAATCGTTACAGAAAAACCTTGAGGCCTTCAAGAAATCAACTAAGCCCACCCTATTTGACATATCGGCTTGTAAATGCCTTGATTTGACGTAATGCAGCTGCCCTCCTGAACGACGAGTACCACTGAAAGAGCAACAGTTTTTTCTCAACCAAAGAAGTGATCGCAAAATGGCAATAGGAACTTTAGATGTTGAAACAACAAATAAAAACGAGATGACTCTTGCAAGAAGATTGGCGATATTGAAACAAGAAGGAATAGCAGAACATCAAGAGCCGTCGACTAGTAAAAGACAAGCAACTTCTCAAGAACAACCTTCTTCGTCAGCCTCTAGTGAATCCGAGGATACAACTATAGAATCATCGTCATCGTATGAACTAACACCGAGAGATAAACAAGACATGAAGAAAAAAACAGGAATGAAACTCCAGGTACTTGCTGAAGCTTGTGATCGTACGGGCGTCTCAGACAGAGCTGCTTCATTTATTATTGCTTCTTCGTTGTTAGAGGATGTTGGCTGGATACGAGAAGATGATGTCAATTCAGTGATTGATCAAAATAAGATAAGAAGAGCCAGAAAAAGAGTTCGTTCTGAGCATCAGCAAGATGACAAGATCACGCTACCATTACAGGGCATTTTCTTTGACGGACGTAAAGATAAAACAATGACACAAGAAGAAATAGACAATGTGCGTGCTTGCCCCATCACTTTTCAACGCTTGTATGGACTGGGTATTGGACAAGGTTGTAGATGAAAGTGATTGTGGAGCATCCGTCGGCAACACCAAGATCACTGATCTTGTTTTTGCCGATGATGCAGTAATCTTTGCTGAGTCGCTGGAGGTCCTGGTGATGGCTCTCGAGGCGCTGCACGAGGAGGCAAAGCCTTTGGGACTTGAGGTCTCCTGGCTTAAGACCAAGGTCCAGGTGTTCGGAGACTTACTAGATGAAGCAGTACAGTCTGTTCATGCGTGTGGCGAGGACATTGAGTTCTTGGAAAGTTTTACATACCTTGGTAGCGCAGTCCATAATGACGGCGGGTCACGTCAAGAAGTCTTACGGCGGATTGGCATAGCCCACGGTGTTATGGACTCGCTCAGCGGGAGTATTTGGCGTTGTCGGTACCTGTGCAGGAGGACAAAGATCCGGATCTTCAAGTCGCTTGTGATCCCTGTCTTACTCTATGGTTGTGAGACATGGACACTAAATAGTGACTTGAAGAGACAAATCAATGCCTTTGGTAATAAGTGTCTTCGCAGAATCATGGGGTATCGCTGGGATGATTACGTATCAAATCAGCGATTGCACCGAGAGACTGAATCGAGGCCTATTACCTGCATAGTCCGTCAGCGCCAACTTCAGCTATATGGGCATGTGGCACGCTACCCTGAAACCAATCCTTCCCATCGGGTTGTATCTGTAAGAGACAATCCGGCGTGGAGGAGGCCAAGGGGGCGCCCACAAGGCTCGTGGCAGGGGCAAGTTGATGTTTCTTGTCGAGAACTGCTTGGTATGGGAAAGGAGCCTGCATGGGAACTCGCGCGTGGTGACCCCCGGGAGTGGCGTCGTAGGGTGGGCGAGGCGACGCGCCCCCCGGCGTATGCCCCTAATGATTGATGATTGATTGATCGATCAGGTTCTGCCACTGCAATAACATCAGGTTTCATCAACTATCTAGAGACTAACAATATTAGCACGGACGACATTGTGGCTATCGGCTGTAATGGTACTGCAGTGAACACGGGTCGAAAGGGTGGAGCCATTCGTATGATTGAAATGAAACTACAAAGGCCAGTTCAGTGGATCATATGCCTATTACACGGTAATGAATTATCACTGCGACACCTCATTCAAGACTTGGACGGCAAAACATCTGGGCCAATGGGCTTTACTGGACCAGTTGGAAAACAACTGAACGACTGCGAAAAACTTCCAATTACAAAATTCGATGCCATTCCATCTCCCGTCATTGACATAGATGATGCCGAGTTGAGCACTGACCAAAAATATTTGTTAGGCATCTACAGAGCAGTGTTGAGCGGTAGCTGCTCTTCAGCTCTCGCGGCTCGAAATCCAGGTAAGATGGCGCATTCCAGGTGGCTGACAGCAGCAAATAAATGTCTGCGCCTCTATGTTTCAACCAGTGAACCCTCCAGCACCTTCAACGAAATTGTGCGATTCATTATGACAGTTTACGCACCAATTTGGTTTAAGATAAAGAAAAACTCGTTTCACTGAGGGCACAAAACATTTTTTCGAAATGATGCGTCTCTCTCAGACCATGCCTCAAACATCTAAGACAATCGCCAACAAAGTCCTCCGTATAAATTATTTCTTTGCTCACCCAGAAAATATTTTGATCTCCATGCTACATGACGATGAGCAACACATAAGAGAATAGGGATACAGAAAAATATTAAAAGCACGATCAAAACAATCACCAGCGGGGGAAATTCGAGCCTTTGCCATGCCTGAGCTGCTCTGCGATAGTCAAAACTATTACGAAATAATCAACTGGCAAACGGCTGAAGAGACCGAACCCCCTGTTACAAAAACAATACATGATATCCGAATAAAAGTGTTTGTTGAGACGGGAGACCAGCCTGATGGACTGATCCCACTATTCCCTTGTCATACTCAAGCGGTCGAGAGACTCGTGAAATTAGTAACCGAAGCCTCTGCCATTGTAAGTGGAATAGAAGAGAGGGACGGATTCATCCGCTCCCGTCTTCACTCCCGAACAAAAAGTCCACGATTTGAATCTAAGAAAGATTACCGTATGTAAATCGACATGCAGCCAAAGGAAGGGTGGTTGGGACTGGATAGGGTGGAACTCGACGTACAGCCACCTCCTCGTGGTGAGTTCTGGGTTGCTAATTTTATAAAATTAGCAAACGAAGAGCTGTACTTAGTACTTATCGTACTTATAACATCGCATTAACGCAATTATAATCCACATTTAGACTTTTCCCGGGGACAGAAGATATTACTCTAGAGTCTTAAAATTTGTTGTGTTATTTCATGCCTAAGCAACGATATAAATGCTATGGGAAATATATAAATGCATTATTTAAGACAAAGAGCCGATCTGAAAATATATATATATATAAAATAGAGGGGGTAAAAGATATTAACGTAGGACAACGTGCTTGGAAAAACGATCATATGAGGTCTTTTTAATCGACTTTATAGTTATTAGGAATAATTTTGATGCATATTGAAATATTAAAAAAATTATAAGAAAAATACGTTTTTGCCTACTAAAATATGATTTTCATCGCTCTGCCGAGGGCAGATGATGATTACCTATTTAGCTAAGATTTTGCAGAGGCTATTATCTCATGCATGCGCAAGTTTTTGTCTCTATTAGATTATGGAAATCGAAAAAAATGTAAAATCGATCCACCCTAATCTGCAAGTATATACGGTTTCAAATTTCACTACTCATTTTTTTTCGCGCGACGACAACGGCGGGAGGACACTCAGAACATAATAACTAATTGGTGACATTATTGTTGGTCGCCACTCTGGTGATATTTTTGTAATTTGTTCATTTATAGCCATAATATGATACTGATGAAGACACAAAATGACACAGACTCTCCAGATAGCTCCTTTTAACTTTTCTGTAATTATAGATGTAGAAATGTAAGTATTAACGCCACCAGACGTCTGTACATCGAAAAAAAACGTTGTCCTGGCGACTTTAGTGTTATCTGCTGTAGCATTCATTTGCTTTTGTTAGTAAATCATTTGAATTATGTATCAGTGGCTTTACATGCAGATAATTAAATTATGCATTTAAATAGTTAAAGATAAATGCGATTTGACTTTTTCTTATTATGTTTTTTCAATTCATTTCAGGAAACTTATAGTTTTGAACATCAAAACTAAGGCTTATTTCTCTGGATGTATTTCACTTTTTTTCGTTTGAGAGTTCAAACAACTCTTACACACCTTGCTGATGCATCTAATATAATATAGGAGTAGCCGTGTGTCTGTGTGTCTGTCTGTTTTTGGTATCCGAAACTGTAAATTCAATTTTGATGAATGTAGGCTAAAAACAATCCAAAATAAATCGTAAGTGGTAAACGGCTTGGACCCATGTCGATTGAATTATTTTGAAGGGAGATTTTGGGCTAAAAACACTTTACAGAGATTAGATTACAAGAATGAACTCTGCGGTAACGTCTGTCCGCATTTCAATAATTCCGTAGACTCAGGGACTTACCGTTTGTGTGCGTGTGTGTGTGTGTGTGTGTGTGTGTGTGTGTGTGTGTGTGTGTGTGTGTGTGTGTGTGTGTGTGTGTGTGTGTGTGTCTGCAGGACAGGCGTGGGGCTAGGGTGAGACAGGCGTGGGGCTGGGGTGAGGCAGGCTACGATGGTGGTAGGTGGTCTACCCCCAGGCACTTTGACCAGTGACCAACGACAGCAACAACACGATTGGAGTTTGCACTCACATTGTTGTTTAAAATATACCACTACTACAAACATCAATACATGGGTCCGAAGGGCCCACAAACACTTGTGTTAAGCTATGTCAGGATTTTAACCCGTTGAGTGGCACCCACCGACGTTTTATAAACGTCATAAAGCTTCGCGGGATTATTTAAATTTGCCGCACCGCAATTATTTTGTGCCAGAGATCTACATGAAGTAACATGGTTGACTTATCTTTTGTCCTTCCCTCCCATATCCCCGCCAGCCCTCCACCCCCTGCCGCGTGGTTGTGGGAGGTCACTAACCTCGGTTCATTAATAGCCGTCAGCGAGTGACCATGTTGCGCCGTGCTAAAAATATTACTCCTGAGTTTAGCAGAGTGTTAGCGGAGTGCAGAAGTGTATTTCCTAATGACGCCAGTGATCTAAAAGCAGGAACAAAAGGTGTGTACGTAAGCACCTGGAATCACGTGCACGTACATAATGCAGTAAAAACTCCCTAAAACCACAGTGTGAATCCTGTGTCAAGCCCGGGAGGCTGAGGGAGCACGTTGCAATTGCTCTCAAGGTTACATGTCATATGGTACTGAGGCGATTGTGAATGAAGTCATTTGACCCACAAGACATTTGCGTCCCAAGTCATAAAAACACAAGTCAATTGGGTATCAGGTCATACCGTAATGAAGTCATCTTGTTCCTTGTCCAACTTGTCCCCTAGGACAAACCGGACAAACCGTCATCAAGTGTTCCCTTCTCAAGCCGACTTGACCGCAAGTTTATCAATAAAATGGTCAGAGTGTCAGAGAGATGAGAGGATGAGAGGAGAGAGAGAGAGAGAGAGAGAGGAGAGAGAGAGAAGAGAGAGAGAGAGAGAGAGAAGAGAGAGAGAGAGAGACTGAGAGAAGAGAGAGAGAATAAAAAGAGAATGGGAAGAGGGAAAATGGGAGAAAGGATGAGAGAAGACATAATAGAGAGAATGAGAGTGAGAGGAAAAAAAAGAGAATGGGAGCTATAATAAGATAGGGTTACTTAATAAACTAGACAATGAGATAGAGAGAGAGAGAGAGAGAGAGAGAGAGGAGAGGAGAGAGGAGAGAGAGAGAGAGAGAGAGGAGAGAGAGAGAGAAGAGAGAGAGAGAGAGAGAGAGAGAGAGAGAGAGAGAGAGAGAAGAGAGACGGAGAGAGAGAGAGAGAGAGAGAGAGAGGAGAGCGAGCGAGGAGAGAGAGAGAGAGAGAGGAGATGAGAGAGAGAGAGAGAGAGAAGAGAGAGAGAGAGGAGAGAGACGAGAGAGAGAGAGAGAGAGAGAGAGAGAGAGAGAGAGAGAGAGCGAGACGAGAGAGGAGAGGAGAGAGAGCGGGAGAAGAACGATTAGAGCGAATACTTTTCGAGCGAGACGATTCGAGCGAATCTTTTTCGAGGGAGGAACGATTCGAGCGAATACTTTTTCGAGCGGAGGAGATTGAGCGAATACTTTTTCAGCGGAGGACGATTGAGCGAATACTTTTTCGAGCGGAGGAGATTGAGCGAATACTTTTTCGCGGAGGACGATTACGAGCGAATACTTTTTCGAGCGTGAGGACGATTCGAGCGAATACTTTTCGGGGAGGACGATCGAGCGAATACTTTTTCGAGCGGAGGACGTATTCGAGCGAATACTTTTTCGAGCGAAGGGACGGG
>JACEEZ010015750.1:0-5000 GCA_016584305.1 Chionoecetes opilio
CTCTTCTCTCTCTCTCTCTCTCTCTTCTCTCTCTCTTCCTCTCTCTCTCTTCTCTCTCTCCTCTCTCTCTCTCTCCACCTCTCTCTCCATCTTCTTCCAACTTCATAAAAATCCTTCATAATACATCAATTCCTACTCTTCTCTCTCTTCTCTCTCTACGCATCTCTCTCAATCTTCTCTCTCTCCGTCTCTCTCTCTCTCTCTCTTCTCTCTCTCTCTCTTCTCTCTCTCTCTCTCTCTCTCTCTCTCTCTCTCTCTCTCTCTCTCCTCTCTCTCTCTCTCTCTCTCTTTCGGGAAAAATAATGCATAGAAATGACGTTTTAGCATCAAACATCAGAACTTTAAATGAGAAATGCATAAAAACAACAACATTTAAAGAGAATTCTTAATCTAATGCATAACAATACAGAAAAATTCATGAACTAAAAAAAATATATATGCGTTGCTTTGTAAATAGAAAAGTGTTAAATGTCGAATACGTTTAGTCAGGTAGTGGAAGAGACATAGTTTTGACCTGTGTAGCGGTTAAAGGTCATTGAAAAGGTCAGGGCCTGGAGATGTAATACCACTTAACCTTATGTCCATGTGAGGAAAATGTGACCCCTTAACCCCTTCACGCCTAGACTTTTCCTTTGCATAAATTGTCTGTTAGCCATAAAATTACGACAAAATAACTTAACCCCTTCACGCCCAGATCTTTCCTTGGCTATACAAAAATGTATGTTGTCGAGCCATAAAACTACGAAAAGTCACTGAATATACCAAATTAGTTAGTCGACAAGGATATTAAACAGGTCATATCTATAAAATATTGCTTATATTCATTAAAAATCGTCTAATGGTACCCAAATTACAATGGAAATTACGTTCGGGGCCTCAAGGGGTTAAGGGATGATTTACGGATTGTCCAAGGTATTCAGTAAGCTGTAATCAACTTTCCTTGTACAGGTATGCGTACAGCGGACGGCCGGTAGTGGTGACATAATGGTCCAACTACTATATTGTTCCATTATATTCTTAGACATCATAAAACAGTCATATTTGGATAGTAATGTGTCTATTTTTACTTTTAAGGGTAATTTTCTGAGTGTCAAAGATGTTGTTATAGGTTTTTGAATGCTTGTTTTAGGTTTATATACATCATACATCACACATCATTCCATTATAGGTACATCATAAAACATTCATATTTGGATAGTAATTTGTCTATTTTTACTTTTAAGCGTGAATTTCAGTGTTAAATGTGTTCAGTAACCTATAATTAACTTTCCTTGTACAGGTATGCGTACAGCGGACGTCCTGTGGTGGTGACGGACGGACAGAGGAACTGGACGGCGCCTCAAACCTTCTCCTTCGCCTTCTTCAAGTCCATCTACGCCGACGACTCGCCGGTACTGGAGAACTTCGAGCGCGACTGTCAGTTCTTCCCTTACCAGACCGAGTTCAGGAATCTGCGACACGTCTTTAACATGACCGCCGAGAGGGCAGCCATGCGCGGTGACCCTTGGTACATTGGATGGTGAGTGTGACCCCTTGTGACCCGACTGTGACCTCCTACTACTGTGACCTATGTTGGATGATTTCCCTCGTGATCTTTTGTGACCCAAATGACCTATGCTGGATAACCTCCCTCGTGATCTTTTGTGACCCAACTGTGACCCCTACTACCAAACTGTGACCTATGCTGGATGACCTGCTTGTGATCTTTTGTGACCCAAATGACCTATGCTGGATGACCTCCCTCGTGATCTTTTGTGACCCAACTGTGACCTCCTACAACTGTGACCTATGCTGGCTGACCTCCTTAGTGACCTCGTGTGACCCCTGAATCGTGATGACCTAACGACAAGTGGTGAGTAGATTATTGTGACCTAAGGTAATTGTGACCCACTGATAACTAACCCCGGTGATTACTGACTTGGTTATATCTTGCCTTTGTGTGTGTGTGTGTGTGTGTGTGTGTGTGTGTGTGTGTGTGTGTGTGTGTGTGTGTGTGTGTGTGTGTGTGTGTGTGTGTGTGTGTGTGTGTGTGTGTGTGTGTGTGTGTATTCATCTAGTTGTATTTTACAGGGCCAGAGCAATGCTCGTGTGGCCCCGTCTCCATATCAACATTTTTATCATTCATCCTTAGTGCAGTTGTATTCATCTATGTGTGTGTGTGTGTGTGGTGTGTGTGTGTGACCTATGATCTACATTCTGACCACTTTTTCTAACCTTCACTCTACCTGTTCACCATTCAACAACAACGTTCCACTGACTCTTCTACTTTATTCACAAACGGTATTAACTTTTTTTGCTCTGTATTATTTTTTTCTCCATGTTGTGATTCGATTTCGCAAACTTTTAATTAATCTTTTTTTTTGGTCCGTCAATTTGTTTTCCTTTACGCCGTGATAAACATTTCATTCGTAAATAGAAGTGTTTTTTTTATTCATCTCCATAACAGACCTTCCGTAAAATTGCATCCTGACTTCAATAACGAACCTTTTATTTCTATCGTTGTTTTTTTTTAACGTGAGTTCATATTCCACGCTTTTTTTTTTTTTTTTTTTGACGAGTTCATATTCCACGCTTTTTTTATTTGTATTTTTACATGAGTTCAATTTAAACGCTTTTTTTTTTTTTTTTTTTTTTTCTACCTCAGTTCATATTTTACGTTTTTTTTTTTTTTTTTTTTTTACATCAGTTCATATTTCACGCTTCTTCTTTTTTATACCTCAGTTCATATTTCGCGCTTCTTCTTTTTTATACCTCAGTTCATATTTCACGCTCCTTCTTTTTTATACCTCAGTTCATATTTCACGCTTCTTCTTTTTATACTCAGTTCTATTCACGCTCCTTCATATCGTCTATTTCACCTTTCTTATATCATCAATTTCACTCTTTTTTTATCCTCAGTTCTATTTGCTTTCTTTTATACCTATATACCCCTTCTTTTTTTCTAATTTCAGCTCTCTTTTATACCTCAGTTCATATTTCACGTTCTTCTTTTTATACTCAGTTCATTCACGGTTTTAACCTCGTCTATTCACGTCCTTCTTTTTTTCTCAGTTCATATTCACGCCTCTTTTAAGTTAATCCCTTTTTTTTTATACCGTAATTTGCTTTCTTTTTATACCGTTAATTCACGCTTCTTTTAATAGTAATTTGTTTCTTTTTTATACCTCATTCATATCACGCCTTCTTTTTTAATATCATTTCATATTTCACGCTCCTTCTTTTTTATACTCGTTTATTTAACGCTCCGTTCATTATTCCCTTTCTATTTTCCCTTCTTCTTTTTATACTCAGTTCATATTTCACGCTTTTTTTATTACCTCATTTATTTTCACGATTTCTATTTTATTCTCAGTTTCATATTTTTTTCTTTTTTTATACCTCAGTTCATATTTTCACGTTCTTTTTTTTTTATACTCAGTTCATATTTCACGCTCCTTCTTTTTTATACCTCAGTTCATATTTCACGCTTCTTCTTTTTTATACCTCAGTTCATATTTCACGCTTCTTCTTTTTTATACCTCAGTTCATATTTCACGCTTCTTCTTTTTTATACCTCAGTTCATATTTCACGCTTCTTCTTTTTTATACCTCAGTTCATATTTCACGCTCCTTCTTTTTTATACCTCAGTTCATATTTCACGCTTCTTCTTTTTTATACCTCATTTCATATTTCACGCTTCTTCTTTTTTATAACCTCAGTTCATATTTCACGCTCCTTCTTTTTTATACCTCAGTTCATATTTCACGTTTCCCTTCTTTTTTATACCTCAGTTCATATTTCACGCTTTCTTCTTTTTTATACCTCAGTTCATATTTCACGCTCTTCTTTTTTATACCTCAGTTCATATTTCACGTTTCTTCTTTTTTATACCTCAGTTCATATTTCACGCTTCTTCTTTTTTATACCTCAGTTCATATTTCACGCTTCTTCTTTTTTATACCTCAGTTCATATTTCACGCTTCTTCTTTTTTATACCTCAGTTCATATTTCACGCTCCTTCTTTTTTATACCTCAGTTCATATTTCACGCTTCTTCTTTTTTATACCTCAGTTCATATTTCACGCTCCTTCTTTTTTATACCTCAGTTCATATTTCACGCTTCTTCTTTTTTATACCTCAGTTCATATTTCACGCCTTCTTCTTTTTATTCCTCAGTTCATATTTCACGCTCTTCTTTTTTATACCTCAGTTCATATTTCACGCTCCTTCTTTTTTATACCTCAGTTCATATTTCACGCTTCTTCTTTTTTATACCTCAGTTCATATTTCACGCTTCTTCTTTTTTATACCTCAGTTCATATTTCACGCTTCTTCTTTTTTATACCTCAGTTCATATTTCACGCTCCTTCTTTTTTATACCTCAGTTCATATTTCACGCTCTTCTTTTTTTATTCCTCAGTTCATATTTCACGCTTCTTCTTTTTTATACCTCAGTTCATATTTCACGCTCCTTCTTTTTTATACCTCAGTTCATATTTCACGCTTCTTCTTTTTTATACCTCAGTTCATATTTCACGCTCCTTCTTTTTTATACCTCAGTTCATATTTCACGCTCCTTCTTTTTTATACCTCAGTTCATATTTCACGCTCCTTCTTTTTTATACCTCAGTTCATATTTCACGCTCCTTCTTTTTTATACCTCAGTTCATATTTCACGCTTCTTCTTTTTTATACCTCAGTTCATATTTCACGCTCCTTCTTTTTTATACCTCAGTTCATATTTCACGCTCCTTCTTTTTTATACCTCAGTTCATATTTCACGCTTCTTCTTTTTTATTCCTCAGTTCATATTTCACGCTCCTTCTTTTTTATTCCTCAGTTCATATTTCACGCTCCTTCTTTTTTATACCTCAGTTCATATTTCACGCTTCTTCTTTTTTATTCCTCAGTTCATATTTCACGCTCCTTCTTTTTTATACCTCAGTTCATATTTCACGCTCCTTCTTTTTTATACCTCAGTTCATATTTCACGCTCCTTCTTTTTTATACCTCAGTTCAT